>JAGFVP010000016.1:0-198388 GCA_021031095.1 Bathelium albidoporum
CCCTACACCCCTCATCCACCACCGCCAACACCCCCCTCTTCAAATCCTCCTTGCGCCTCCTCTCGCCCGCACTCCCGCCCTCCGTCAAGAGCCCCATATCAATCAAGCCCGTCCGCGCATCCGTTGCCGCAGCCTTGATCGCGCTGCCGATCAGGCGGTGCGCCTCGTGCACATCGCTCGCCTCGACGGTGCCTGCGAGCCGCATGCGCGCGTGCGCTTCGGCTAGCCGGATCATGCTTTCCAGCTGGCGCGTGGTGGCGGTGATGCGGCGCTCGGCGGCGCGCAGGTCGGCGCCCAGGGCGCGCATGCTGACGTAGGCGTCGACGAGGGCGCGCGAGGCGGCGGGGGTGAGGACGGGGTGGATGTGGGTGCGGGCGTAGGAGATGTAGGAGGTGAGGAACTCGATGGGCTGTGAGAGGGGAAGCGGTCAGCGTTCGTATGAGTGGATGGGACAGAAGTGAAGAGGGTCAAAAGGAGTGGAGGATGAGGTAGAAAGGGAGAGAGGGACTTACAAGGATTTCTTGTGTGCTGGCGTTTTCGGGTGCGTCTTCCAGATACATACTGACCAGGTGGCGAGCGAGGCGTCGGTCAGTGGATTCGTTGACCTGATCGAGGACGAGGTATACGAGGTCAAATCGAGACAGGAGGGTTGGTGGAAGATCAATGTTTTGTGGTACTGGGAGATTGGGGTTGTATTTGCTTCCAATCGGATTTGCTGATGCAAGAATGCTTGTTCGAGCATTGAGTGTGGTAATAATTCCTGCCTTGGCGATGGAAACCGTTTGTTGTTCCATGACTTCGTGTAGGACTGAACGAGTCGCTTCAGACATTTTGTCAAATTCGTCGATGCAGCAGACTCCTCCATCTGACAAGACAAGCGCACCAGATTCAAGGACCAATTGCCGAGTCTCGGGATCTCGAGTTACGTATGCTGTCAGACCCACGGCGGACGAGCCTTTACCACTTGTGTATACACCTCGAGGTGCAATCTTGTGGACGTATGACAGCAGCTGAGACTTGGATGTGGATGGATCGCCGCAAAGGAGCACATTGATGTCGCCCCTATATTTGGGGCTACCACCCTTTTCAAATGTTTTGTTGGTTCCTCCGAACAGCTGGAGTAAGATGCCCTTCTTCACGTCATCCATTTCATAAACACTAGGCGCAAGAGATCTCGAGAGCAGTTCGTACACATCTGGCCTTGCACCAATCTCTTTGATCTTGGCCTCTTCTTCCTCGGACACTTTTCGAACTTCTTCGATGCCTCCACTCATGTGTTGGTCCAGCTCATCTTGAACAGTAGAGACGTCAACGCCAAGCCTCTTTTTATCCACTTTTTGGATGTGTAAGGCATCAACGTACGTCTTGAAAATATTCTTGACGGTCCGCTGGCGAGGATTGATCCGAACCTGGTTGCACTTAAAGATGCCAGTGATCTCTACTCGATCACCTGCTTTACAGACGTCAACCAGCTCGTCATACGCGCAGAGTGAAACTGAATGCGGTGTTTGTCCGTCAGGTACATTGTCAGGTGTCTCCTGGAGCTTGATGACCTGCTTATCCGAGAATCCAGATCGGTTATGCACAATCTGCATGGAATTCTGAGACTTACAGAGCTCTCGGGGACATTGAGTCGGCTCAGCGATCTTGCCCCTGTCAATGTCGACTTTCATACTATGATTGCAGACAGAGCAGCGGAAAAAGGCGTCTTTCATATCGGGAATGATGGGAGTGGTGCGAATGACCAGTCCCTTGATACTGACCAGTTTATCCATATCGCCAGGGTTCAAGTCGCGAAGGTTGATGACATCGTCCAGACCAAATGGACGGACACGATAGATTCTGCTGTCGACATCGTGCACCAAATCCGGAATCTCCTGAGGCGACTGGGCTGCCCCGCCCATCTGAGCATCCTGGTTGTCAATGTCAGAGCTGGGCAAGGGAGGAACAGAGCTGGAGTCTCGTGTTTGAGCCGGTGCTCGAAACCGTGCTTGTTGAGATTGCTGGGATCGAAGCTCGTTCATACGCTTATTGGCAAGCTCTTCCATGACGTCCTTGACCGCCACGTCCATAAGAGGAATTATTTCGTTGGGAAAAGCTTGTAATTGATGCCAAAGCTTCCTCGTTGGAGGATAGGCCTTGAGATTTCTTGCGTCGACGTTGAGCGCAGTCTGGCCAGTCTGAAGCATTCGCTTCATGACCTCAATATACTCTTTCTCATTGCCAGGGTGGTCGGATGGAATGGATGAGTTCTCCGTGATCTCGCCGTCTTTGAGCATGCGGTACTTTTTTTGGTAATTGAAGAGAAAATCTTTCATGGCTGCCATGGAATCTGCAATGGAAACGTTGGTTCCCCAAATCACACGACTCGATTGTCCGCCGAGGGCATCCGCATCAGAGGTCGCTGGATCTAGATTCGAAAAGGTCGCTGCGTCTGATGCATCGTTACCGACGGGCAAGCCATTCTCGTCCACAAAAAGGCGTCGCCGTCTCCCAGTCGAGCCGGACTCGAGTATATCTGAAGTGATGTCGTGTCTTCTACTACGAGCCGTAGCGCCATCTCCAAGAGAAGATCGCACGAACAAGCCACTGCTACTGCTTCGGATATTGTCTGTTCGTTGTTCGTTCGCGGCGCTGGAGCTGGATGCATAGCGGATAGGGGAAGAATCTGCAGACGTCAGCTCGTTCACAAAGTACACCATCCATAGAATGATCTACCTCCGATTGTAAGACCAGACGGTCTTGGAGTTCTGTCGCCATCCGTTGTATTTCCATCTCGCCCTAACGGTGAGCTAATGTTCACCCCATTGCCTGAAGGTCTGGCCGTGGATCCGTTCGCAGGAGAGGAACGAAAGAACAGAGGGGAGGATGAAGCAATGCCTGTTTGTCGCAATGCTGAAGGAGTTTCATGCGCGATCTGCTCTCTTTCTGAAGCTTGCGAAGCCTCAGAACGGAGTTGTTCATCAGGGCCTAGTTCCATTGGGCTGCTGGCTGGGACCTGCGATGATCGAGTGCTGCGAGCAGGAGTCGCTGAGGACGAGTTGCGCACTGTGCGCCTCGAAGTCGGCGAAGACATAGTCGTGAAAACGGCAGACTTTGAATATAGATCGGTTGTTGGGAAATGTTTTCTGGAATGAGGTATAGAAGCGTACCCTAGGGAGGGATGAGGCCAAAACCACTTAACGCGTAACGCGCTTGGACGCGTTTTAGCGTGTCTTCGGCAACAACCAAGCGAACAAAACTGCCCCTCCAATGACGCACCTAAACAAATCATCCCATATCGAAACACATATCAGACAGCCATGGCGCCACCTTCGCAATTAGCAATCGCAACTTCTGTTGTTCAGAGGCTACTTAATGAGGACAAGAGCTATCAGGCAGAACTTAAACAGCAGCAGGAACGCATTCAGCGCGCAGAACAGCAAGTAGCGCATTTTCAGGAAGGCGATTCAGGCAACATAGACGAAAATGCTGAATACGTCTTAAATCAAGAGGTACTATCTACACTAGGATACACGGACGGCTGATCTAATCAAAAACCTGCTTTATCCAGCGAAAAGCCATGGAAGAAACCAAGGCAGTCTTTCCCTCTCTGCGGAAGCGCACCGACGAAGCAATCACAAAACTGGAACAACAGCTCGTGCGTCGTCCTCGTCCCGAATTTTCTTAACTTCTTCTCTGACAGGTTTCAGCAACACGATAAAGTGTCTGCATCAGTCGAAGAGATCAAAGCAGCGAAGGACGCCATTCTAAATGGAAAAAACAGCGAAAGGGAAATCGCCTAAAATCATGACAGACAACGACGCTAGACGAACCCAAGACATATATTGTATATGACTGTGTAATACCCTTCCAAAGGCTGTTCTGAATAAATGTCATATGCATTTTCCCGGACTGTTTCAAAAGCAGCAACAAATTATACAGCCTTGCTAGTCCTCCACATCTCCTTCTGGTAGGTGGTTGAAATATCTTTTGAAAGCGTACACATCCGGTATTAACGGGAGCAATGAAAACAACAGTTCCATAGGGCAGTAGAACCTGGATCGAAATGCAAGGTCAATTCAACGGCAACGCTCTCATACATGCGTGATATGGTCGTACAATCGGCAAAGTAACTCATGCCTTACTTCTCAGAATTTGACAGAGAGTGCCTATGTATCTTCATCTTCCTCCAGGCAAACCCATAAGTGATAGTTGCAGTAACGACGAGCCCATCATTGACGTACCCTGTACTGGTAGACCCATCATCGGCGAACCCCTTATTGGCGGGCTGGTTATTGACGAGCCCATCACTGGTGAACTAATTATTGGCCCTTCATTTGGAAGTTGCATGGATGGAGAAAAAGGAAAGCCCACAGGCGATCTAATGTGCAAACTTATTAGTCCAAATTTGTTCCACAAGCCTATTCTGACCAAGGAAAGGCCGCAAATGCCTGAAAAAAGGCATCGCACACTCACCTGGATAGGTATGGGTCCGAATTTCGCATCTGCCATCCATTTACCATCAGACTATCTGTCACCCCACGATCAGTGCCCGTGTTGCCCATCCACCCATGTGGCGAGGAGTTCTCAGATGGCCGGTCCGGTGCAGGATCATCAACAAGGTTGATTCCGCGCGTGACATAGTTTTCCGGCTGGCGCTCGAGGAATTGCAGGCCGTCGATGCCGTAGGTGCGCGCGATGAAGCCCAGCCGGCCGCGGATCCATCGCTTCTGCTCGGCGGGTACGCACTGCAGGCGTCCGCAGACGAAGAGCGGCCAGAGGAGGAAGTAGCCACCTATGGCCTCAGCAGCTGGAGGGCAGGTTAGAACCATACTGATAGAGCATTTTGCTGAGAAATCATTTGCAGAAGGAAGCTCACTTGTTGATTGCTGGCCAATCTTCCGGGTCCGATCCTTGATGTCATAGCCCAGGTGGAATGGCACAGTTGCGCAGATATCGTTCACCATCTCCCGGCCAATCCGTACAGCTTCTTGATATTTTCTATTCGTTTCCACAATTTCTCGGCTTATGGCCTGTCGTGCGAGACAGGCGATAATGACGGCTTGGCAGAAGATACGACTCATGCGATAGTTGTTGACGATGTTCGAGACGACGACATCTTCGTAGACATTCACTGGTCCGGGCCAAATCTCGGATGTCTCAAGGTTGTCCGGCACTCCCTTAAGAGTAGCTACCGTTCGGTGTCTCCACACTGATGGTAGATTGTCGAACCAAAGTGCTAGTTCAGCGTCAAGACCAACCGCAGAAGCCATTAGTTGGAATATTATGTCTCGTTGGGTCCAAAGATTTGGATCGGAAAAGACTTGTTTTGCTCTTTGTCTGATCGAAGGTAATCGTATTGTAATGGTCATTAGGCGATTGGCGGTCGTGGATTCATCCTGGCAGTCGCTTAGCCAACCATTTTCCGCTGGGAAATCTGTGATTGGCAGCGCTTGCTGTATTGCGTTAACCAACTAGCCGACGTCAGTGGTTGTAACTTTTGGTGGGGAAGAGACAAGTGTTGTTGCGTCCAATATCAACTTGGCGACCCTTACAACTTGAGATATCACAAAAGAATTAGGGGTCGCAATAGCGTGCAGACAGCTTGACATACCATATGAGCTCTTACAGCGCGAAAGAGGTTCAAGGATACAGGGTTCTTGAATTGCTCTGTCCCCCGGAGTTTTGCCAAGGTCACGGCTCCATCGATGTGCGCTGACCATGCTCCCGAGCTTCGTCGATTGGATGATATAGTCTGCGGCATGCATTAGTCAAAGAATCTCGAGGACACTTGACAATGATCGTGTGCAGCGAATGTATAGGGGAGTGTGAGGAATCTGAGCCACAAGTTTGGGCTTACCTCGTAAAGCCCAAAAAGCAGGATGGTCAATAGCATTTCATCTGATTTGGCCACGGTCGGATCAGCGATGGACTCATTGACCTTCCGGATAGCCCTTCCATATTCAATAGTGGCTCGTTCTCTGAGATAGCTCTTGTGAGGAAAGTTCGCGAGAGCGGTCAGGGCTACTGCAGTGGTCGCCTTGTGAATTGAGGAATCCGAGCCAAGCTTGTTGTAAAAGGGCAGCAAAATTGATAAGAAACCCCGAGTGGCGTCTGTTTGCCGTGGTAACAAAACAAAATTCCTGAAGAAAAATGCAATCGCTTGTACTTCTTCTGAGACTCCGAGGTCTGGCAAGAGGCTTATTTGACTTCTCTCGACAAATGCATTATAAGCGTCCGCAACCCAGTCATCGGGTGAGATATTTGTGACGGCTTCTAAAGTGCAAGCAAATGACGATTTGCAGCCTCTTCGTAAACTAGAGGTTGAGCATTAGCCCAAGACCTATCATTGGCAAAGAAGGCGAAAGTGTGTTAGGGGCAGGGTCCGACGTTGCGGCCTCTTTGTAGCCCTGGCCATGGTACTTTTGGAGGCGTACATGGGTTGTGACGATACATCATTGTCGCGTGATGTATGCTTTTGCGCTCTGCGCTTGGTTGCAGAAGTCTCATTGCGAAATATCAAATCAAACTCGTCCCGGTAACCTGGGCATGTGCGTCCACTCTTCTTGCATTGCCCACAGAAGGGCCTGCCTTCGTCGCACTATGGAGGCGCGTCAATCATCAAATTCGATGTGGTAAAGCGCAGCCATAGTATTGGGCCGGTGACGAGCTTACCTTGATTCGCCGGTTTCGACAAGTGTTGCATGCTCTGCTTGGCTTTCCAGTGTAGACCATGACAAGTTTGTGAGCGGATCCGAAATGACAAGATGGGAAAGGCTTGCGACACCAATAACCCGGTCCTCGAGGAAGATCACCTAATCACAATCAGGATAGGACACGTGCAAGACTATAGTAAGAGTATTCACGAAGAGATTCAGAGCAGACTGCAAGGCTGAAATCTGCTATTATAATAGATAGTCTGACACTGCTCACCAAAGTTGCTCAGTCTGAGGCTGAGTTCGAAATGCCCAATGCGACTCAAGTGCAAGGAAAGCAAAGAACAGCTCAACTCGCTCGGTGGAAATGATGTCGCGCCATCGCTGTTCCCGCATAGGTTCACCCATACAGAGAGGCCTCAAACTCGCTAAACAGAGGATTTGCTATTCACAGCCTTAGCACTACACAGTGTTGGCCTTTGACTTTCAGCTCATCTGCCATCGTCGCGCAGCAAGCCGTGGTACCGTGAACCAGAGCGTGAACGTCGTCCAAGAGTGGCTCTGCCACCAAAAGTTCGCTTCGCAAGGTCTGCCATTTGTAGTAAAGCGCTTAGGCACCGTGGAAGCCACCAACGTCAATCCGAATCCTACCGCCATTTCACCCTAAGGCTTGGGAAAAAGCGGTAAAAGGTTCCCGCAACCCCCTATCTAAGATCGACGTCCAAGGGGAAATTATCGGCCACGTCGGCCCCGTTCACGTGCTGTACCAGATCTCCCGCAATGTGCCCCTTTGCCCTACCCTATCCCCATCCAACAGCATCGTAGTCCTTCGACATTGAATGAGTCAGGAGGAGTGGCAGCTGAGAACCGAGCATATAGTCTGGATAGACCTACTGATCAAAGCAACCACTTGAGGGGCGTCTGAACCGCTGCTATGCCAATTCCCAATTTCCTCATTTCCTCCCAGCAGTAGCTTCCAACTAATGGTTTGATAAGAATAGCGATGAATCAGACAAACAAGGAAAAGCAATTGGTTTCTAAACTTTGAGCTGTTTTGCTTCGATACTGGTGTCAATCATTACAATCCAGACGAGGTCAATGTCGTCCTCTCTTAATTTTCCCAGGAATGATACGTCAAAAATAATACGAGAGCCCTGCATACTAAACAATCAAAGGTTCAAAAATTTAATGCCTCAGCCTCTTTGCTGAAGTGCTGCTCATGTCAGCGAAGGGCTCTTGAAGAAAACTCATGGCGTTGGTGTTGCTGGCCATGATTTATGCAGACTAAGTGCCGAAAACAGCTAGCCTCGCGAACTTCGAAACCCTCAAACGTGGCGGTGCGGGAGGCTTCTAGTCAAGCGAATTTTAGCTGCCTCGCGCCTCGCGCCTCTAAACAGATGTTAACCCAGTCATGGGCTTTTTGAGTTAGCCCGGCGAGAATCTGCAATGGTGATACTGTCCCTGAGCTCGCGAGCGCGAATTTGCCTGGAAAATCACTCATAGCCACACTCTCCCCCCTGCGCTATACTGCTGTTTACGTCAAGATGGAAAGTTGGAACGTAGTAGATACCGCAGCGCACCATGTTGTGGCTTGGGGCAAAGCCGTTATTGTCCTCGCATATATAGTCTTGTTGTCTCCAAGGTAAAGTTTTGATCCATCATCCGTCTTCAACTGTCAGAATCACTGCGAAGTCATCTCCCGATTCAGAAGTTCCTACGATTTCGATCTCGACCTCCTGCGTCCATCTTTACCCTTTTTCTTTTCGAATATGCCACTCAAAGACCAAGGAAAGCTCGCCATCGCCGAAATAGTCTTTTATGTACCAGCTGGCCTATTGGCCGTCTTCGTTTGCCTCAAGCATGGATTTGGACGTTCATTGGGTTGGATCTATCTTGTCGTTCTTGCCCTAATTCGGATCGCCGGGAATGGAATTACCATTTATAGCGAGACTGCTTCCAATCCATCGGAGGGCCTCATCACGACCGGCATAATATTAGCCAGCGTTGGTCTTTCGCCATTGCTCAATGCACTCGTGACCTTCATGAAGAGGGTCAACGAGGGGATGCAAGACAGACGCTTACCAGCAATTGTCTTTCGGGTTCTCGAGATTGTTAACATTGTTGCTGTCGTCCTTGTGGCTTACGGCGGATCAAAAGCCAACACTCCATCTTCGACGCAAAGCGAAAAGAACAATGGACTCGATCTGGAGAAGGCTGGCATCGTCATTTTCATCATCACCTTCCTCGTGACCGCCGGCACGGTATTGTTTACGATGATGTTCGTTCGAAACGCAATTCCGGGAGACCGCCGTCTTGTCTACTTCTCGCTCGCATCTCTTCCGTTCCTCTTCGTCCGAATCATATACTCTGCCATCGTCATTTTCGACAACAACAAGTCCAAGGTCTTTAGCCAACTCGCTCCCAACATCTGGGCCGAATCCTTTATGGAAATCCTGGAAGAGTTCATTGTTGTGATTCTCTTCCTCGTCGCCGGCATCGTCACTCCGAAGATTGCTCGTTCCCAGGTTCAAGGCCCTGCGACGACTAATGCTCGTTGGCCTTCGGGATCACAGTATGATGATGGACAACAACTCAAGACCTATAACAACGTCAACCCGGCGTATGCCCCAGTGTCATCTCGAGGAAGTGCAGATGCGGTACGGCGATAAGCTTTGAATAGAGCACAACTGAGATTGGTGGAACTTTTGTGGAACCAGCAGGGTAGTATTGTGATAAACACACTGATGTTCGTCCTTTAAGCGATGCTTTTTGATCTTGATAGCATTGGCGTCTGGTCTATAGGGAATCTTATTTGAAATGTGTGAATAGTAATAGACATTTTTGGCTTGTGCATCTTAGTCAAGTGCAGAATTCATTTTCTTTGAAGAAATGTTACGTTCTCGCATCCAACCTGGGGGTTTGATACATGCCATATTTTTGCCATGAAATTGGCACCAACCAGCACCTGAATCGTCCTTTAAGTGTTTGAAGCACCTTCATAGGCTATTATCTCAGAGACGTCAACTCTGACACTTAACGTGCACAGGAAAGTTAAGGTACAGGGCTGAGTGAGAAATTACCTTGGAGAGGAATGAGGCACACACGTGGATAGAAAGACGCGGGGCTCGCGATAGCGCCCGATGCATTCTGGGTCGGAGTATTGGACTGTACGCGATTCACGAGACGGGAGAGTTTCGCATTGTTTAATTGGATCGGTCTTGTGATCGACCAGTGATAACAATGCAAGCTGCATCGAGGAGAGAGCAAAAGCAATGTGGCGAGAAGCTTAGCCTCATGGCTACACAGAGATAAAGAATGTTTCAGTATCTCGCAACCTCTTACCTTAAGGCGGCCTTCGTATTGCACGCTTTTTTAGAGGCTGAGAGAGAGCCAAGGTTCTCATCGAGTCAAGCATGACGAATCAGGGGTCATCCACTTACTACAGCGACCGCGCTATCCCAAAGATCTCTCTCCACAATTTTGACGCTCGCGCCGAAGAGATCACCGCTCAGCTCGTCCACGCAGCCGAGACCGATGGCTTCTTCTCCATCATTGATACTGGTATTTCCGTTGCCGAGATTGAAGCTGTGTTCGCTCAATCCGAAGCCTTCTTCTCCCTTTCCGACTCCGTCAAGGCAACCGTTCCATGGTCACCCAAAAACGTAGGATGGGAGAAGAATGGCCAAGTTCGGCCTTCGACTGGTACACCGGACATGAAGGAATCCTACCAATTGCAATTTGGATCCAACATGGAGGGAATGTGGATAGATGACCCCTCTCTACCCGAGTTCAAGAGTATCATGAAGCAATTTATGCACCATTTACAGCGGGTATCCGAGAAGCTGATGCTGTGCTTTGCGCGTGGATTAGGCATGCCAGATGACGTCTTCATAAAGGCTCACGACGTATCGAAAGCGGACTGCCAGACCGTGCTTCGACTGCTGCATTATCCTGCTGTCGAGCAAGACTCACCTGTACCCAAGGGCTACTTTCGTGCCGGTGCGCATGCCGATTGGGATTTATTGACACTGCTGTTTCAGCATCCGGGCCAGAACGGATTGGAAATCTGCCCCGGAAGAGAAGTCGTCACAGAATTTGGCATTAGGGACACTTGGACGAAGGTTGAGTTTGAACCCGGAGATATCGTGTGCAATATAGGGGATCTCCTCATGAGCTGGTCTGATGATCGGTTCAAGAGCACCTTTCACCGGGTGGTTTCCCCGATGGATAAGGAGTGCGATCACTGGGGAGACCGATACAGCATGGCGTTCTTCAATCAACCATGTGAGCAATGAGATTTGGAACTTGCTGTGTCTTGTCTGCTGATGGATAAACAGGTAGTAGTGCAACAATCCAAGGACCATTGAAGAAATACCCCGTGGTGACGGGAGAGGAATTTAACCGAAATGCCATGAACCGAAACTTCGCAGCCTTGCAGGCGAAGAAGGAAGCCATGGAAGCCTCTAAGCATGTTCCGGTGACTACGGTTTCAATTTGAGTAACTGACAGGGAGATGGTCGTGAATTTTTTAACCAGCAGGCGAGCTTCCAGTAAGGTAGGACAGGAATAGTAGTGCATCTAATGTTTCGGGTCTCGACCGAGGCGTGATGTTTTCTACAATTGTAGATGTTCACTTCCTCGCAAAAGCACTTGCAAAATTAAGTATTGAGTTTGTTTAGATAACATCATCCTCGATCACCCAGTGCTGGACCTCCCGCAGCGTGACGACAGGAAGGAGCATCAGCTCCACAACCAGGCCGGCCTCGACTAACTTTTGACATGTCGTTGCATCTACTTGGTCTCCATCGTGGATGTCTAGGGCATCTAGTGCCTCTTCAACCCTGAAATCCAAGGATCTTGCTCTCTCACAATAATCCTCGGCACTTTTCCGCAGCTCCGACATGGCTGTCTGCTCGTCGGCCGCTGAATTGTATGTGGTATGTCCCAAGGTATCATAGCCAACAAGACTCAAGCCGTTGTGTCTGCTCGTCTCTAAAAAGTCCTTCGTATGCGTGACACTGGCCTCCACAAAGAGGACTTCCGCTGTGACTGTGATACCGAACCTCTCAAGACTCTTTTTTGACGAAGAAGAGCCGCTGACCAGAATCCCAGTATCGCCTCCAAGGCGATAGGCGGCCAGGTAATAGTCTCCATACTGACTCTGAAAAGCGGGAAGTCCGCCACCATATTTGATGGTGATAATAGCTTCAGTTGTGAGCCGTGGCTGCTTCTCGAAGGAAACACAACCGGCTCTCATGTTGAAGTTTACCGAGGTTTTGTGACTCTATACGACAATCAATGGAAGCCTCCCAGCGAACACTCGACTCACATCTTTGTTTTCTTCCACGTCTTTGCAGTAAGTCCCCTTGACGGTGACGCTGGCAAGAAATGGCAGACCGACACCAACACCAAACCCAAGTTCAAGATGGTCATTGCTCTCGGTCGATCTGCTGGTGGATTGGGACTTGAAGATGCTTTGGCTACCGTAGTCTCGGGTTGCAATGATACGCGTTGACCCAAGAGAGCGCTCAGTGAAAGGGGAGCCTTTAGCCCATGGATTTTCCGGTTTGGTGGAGAAAAAAAGTGTGCCTAAAGCTATGGTCTCATTGGGATGCCAGGGGATGGACAGAGGAACGCGAGCTCTTGTGGAACGTTCCACCTCGTCGAGCGAGACCTCGCCGAGCTCTTCATAACCTGTGTAGGTAACTGTTGTCATTGCATAGGTAGTGTTGGAGGACAGAACTCTTTCCCGGTGAGATTACATTGTCAGCAGAGACATACCTTATCTACATAGTGGCCATCCAAATTGGAGCAAAGCCCAGAAGCGGTTTCCAATGAGTCTCATCTTGATGACTGGGCGTCTAGAAACCCGTCTAGGAAAGTTGTCCAGGAGGCGGGCGGGCATATAGGCGCCACAGGCTGAAAGGCCCAGAGCGAGGGAAAGAAACGGTATCCATTTGATACGCAGCTACTCATTCGTAAAGCCAAGCTCCAAGGCATAGCATGGCGTGTGGCACTGCTCGTCCATCTGGATCCCGTCTGTACAAAATCGGGCCTGCTCCGTGTCTTTTTTGGATCAGGGGCTGCGAAAAGAAATGTCGGCGGGCCCGGAATGCCCCACCACGCTTAAGTTCTTTTTTCACCCCTGGTATTGGTTGCGATCCAGAAACTTCATCTGCAGGACACGCATCCTGAGCTTGCTGCTCATGAGATCCCATTTCTCAGGGCTCGCTGGCGCATCACCTTCACTGTACCATTACTGAGCAGACGCAGCCAGAAGAAGAGAATTGCCTCTGGGAATTTCAAGTCGTAAATATCTGACAATTGAGACCATTACATTCGTACTCATCTCATCCGGCTTTCTCTCGGCCTAGATCCCACTTAGCGCAGGCAGCCCGAGTTATCGATCAAAGGTCAGGAGTATAAACTGGTTCTCCAAATGGGACAGTGACTACAAGCCACCTTCGCTCGAGATTTGCGCCAACCCTAAAGACGTCGCCAATGGGTGAAACCTCTTTCCTTCACGAGGCTCGGCTGCCCCTAGCCATATCACTTAACCTGCAGCAGCAACACTCGCGTTCATATCATATACTTAGTTACTCTTTCTCTGATAGTCCTGAGGCGTATCGGGCCTCTCGGCACATCTCTTCTAGAGCATTTGTGGCTGCTGGTGGAGAGCTGACTCCTGCCAGGAAAGGTGAGTCCTAATGGTACATTGTCTCGCTTCTCGGCAGCGAAGTCGCATCGGAAGAGGCTCTCTGTCTCCCAAGACGCGAAGCGACCGAGGAGGCTGAAATCTGGAGCTCTTCCAGAAATTCTATCAGTCTCCCCTTTCTCGACATCACAAGCATATAAATGCGTCCAACTCTTCCAACAAAATGTAGGCTTCATTTCGTGTCTGCTACTCTAGTCTCAAGAAGAAGCATCTCGAACTATTTCTTGGTAACCCTCAGGCATATCTCAAATCTACATCTCACTCTGAAGACTTTCCAACCAGCTGATACAAATATTAATAACTGCATTCTGTCGTGATGGCATTCATTCTTGCCCCTTAGTAAGGTGCTCCAGTGATGTTGAGGACATTAATTGACAATTCCAAGCAACAATGCTATGCGCATGGGCCAAGGGCAAGTCTCTGTTGGCTATCGATTGCCTGCACTAACGCCACTACAGCTTCAATACCTATACCCAGCAGATTTGCATTGATGACGCGGTTGTCGTTGATCCAACGAGAGCGGAGAATGTCCTTACCAACGATGGAACCACTATGCGTATCATGGTACAATCCATGGGACGCCCAAGCGCGTGGTCACGGCAGGAGGAGGTGATCGCGGATGAAGCTACCCCCAAGCTTACGGCACTTCAAGAGAAAGACGATAGTACTGATTCTAAACTGGTCGCAAAGACTCCGCAAACAAAGAAGGCTGTTCCTGATAAGCCAAGCCATGCAATTGCAAAAGGGGCCGAGGATAATTCCTTTACAGCCGAAGGTGATGATAATGAGATCGCACAGGCAAGCGACGACGGCGAAGAAGCCACTGCACACGAATATGCGGAAACAGAGTCAGAGACCGGGTCTGGACAAGCTGTTGTCAACGAAGAAGATGTCAGTATTGCTTAGAACATGCACACGCGCAATCACTGAATAATTATTAGGCCGTGGTGGAGAAATCAGCTACTGTGAATGACACAGCCGTAGCACCAGAACCAAAGCCAGCAAAGGCTTCCTCAGCTCCGAAGACCTCCGAGACAGAGAGAGCCAGGTCACGTCTCGAAACACCGGGTACTTCCGAGAGCAAGGCAAACCTTGCCGGTTCGCGCAAGCGATCATCGTCCGTTGGTGGCACAGCAAAAGCAGCCGTTGTTGAACCTGAAGCGAAGAAAAAGACGACTGAGCTGCTTCTTGAAGACGAGCGCCAACGCCAGCGCGAGGCCCTAGAAGAACGCAAAGAGCGCGAGCGCGAGCGCAGAGAAGAGGATAAGGAGCGCCGGTCGACGGAGAGAGAGCTTCGTAAACAAATGATGAAGGAACGAATGGAAGAAGAGCAGGCGCGTAGAGCTGAGGAACGTAAACAACGACAAGAAGACGCGGCCTGGAAAAGGCAACAGGACAACGAAAGGCGTGAGCAGCAGAAAGCTAATGTCGCATGGGCAACGTCCACCAAGCCCTACACCGACGAGGAAAAAGCTGTTATGAAGGCTAAGATGGACACAGTCTTTGAAGAGCGGTTTAATGGGATGCTGGAAAACAAAGAAAAATTCGAGTTCGATGAAGCATCGGTCGGAGGGCCTAGCCAGGTATGTCATCTCCATGTCCTGTTCGGTCATGATTCGAGTAGCTTATCGCTGCCAGATTGTGACCTATACAAGCCGCTTCATCGATAAATTGAGCGACATAACGGACGACATGAACATTTCCGGAAGTCTTTCAATAAAATGCGGCAAGTTTGGGGGCTCTGGCCGCGGAGCTTTCATTAACTCCGACAAATTCAAGGAAAGCGATCTCAACTTTTACATCAGCGTCAAAGTTGTCAACCAGACCATCAACTTCAAGGACGCTCTGGTATATAACCCAGTGCGCTCTGTCAACGGAGACAATTTCCGTGACGTGTTTGGTGATGGGTTCATCTCCGGTTTCCAAGAAGGAGGCGAGTTCAATGCTCTTGTAAGCATGAAGATTCTCAACAAAGCCAAGAAGACGGATATTCAAGCGGAGGCCAAGGTAGCATTCACTGCTGGTCCGGTTGATGTGACCGCCGAGGCGAACGTGAACGTCGCCAAGGCAAACATTGAAACCAATACGGAAACCACTATCCAAGTCAGCTGGTCCGGCGGTGGACACATCAAGCCAAGAGAACAGCAGTGGGATATTCAAAGCTTGATGCAAGCGGCAGCTCGGTTCCCTGACCTTGTCGCTCAGTGTCCGCAACGAACCTACGCCATCGTCACGAAATATGAGAGTTTGCGAAGTTTCATCGATACCAAACCCGCTGCATACACGCCACTTCAGTACGAGAATGCCCAAGTTTATACCAATGCTATGATGGATTCCTACATGACATACAAGAGTATCTACACGAGGCTTAGCTCACAAATCTTCGACGTGCAAAACAAGACCCGCACCTTTAAAGCCTGGGAGGAAACTCCCGACGCCGACGGCAGCAAGATTGATGACAACGCGGCCGGAGCAGTATCGACAGCTCTGACTACGTCCGTCGAAAGTGGTGCCAAAGAGGAGAAATCGAAGGAATACCCACCATTTCATGACATTTCCCGTTTTCCTGCGACAGTCGCCGGCTTAGGTCAAGCCAAGAAGGCAATTCGTCAGCAAATGGCATTGATCGTCAATGAGGTCGATCTCATTGAAAAGGATCCAAAGAAAGCGACCGATCGTGATCACTACGAGCCTTTTCAAGATCCAACCGCTTTCGAAGACCGCTTACCGATGGTTGAGCTTGTCGAGAAACCTAAGACAAAGTTCCCGCTCACTGGAAAGCGCATCGCAGCGAAACTGCAACCGGAGGACGAGGAAGGGGATAACGTAGATACTGGAGAGCCGGTGTCACTCTTTACGGACACAAGCTCGGTGACCGCTGATGAACAAGCTGCCGTGAATGCATTCGCGGCAGAGCGTCCGGGTCTCGGGAAGAACTTACAACTCACTCCTCCAATGGGCTCTCAGACCGAAGGTGTCGCTTTCAACAATCTCGATTTCTTGCAGCCACAATGGAAGATGACCAGAATATGCGTTGAGATATACAGCGGTGCCGTAACGAAATTCGAGACACATTATGATAACGGTTTGATCCTGTCTCGAGGCCAGGCTAAGGGCGGCCGCTTGATTGAGATGGCAAATTTCCAAATAGGCGAGAGGATCATTTCCGCTTCCATTCAAATTGGGAAAGGACCACAAAGCTCAGAGCATCAGGTGATCGCTATCCAGCTCCATAGCAACCGTGGTCGAAGTTTTGTTGCGCAAGCTACGACCTGCTCCTACGATAGCAGCAACAAGAGCCATACTCGAGACGGGGTACTCTTTACGGACGTTCAGACTAAGTTCTCTGACGTACCGCTCAAAGCAGGTAATTTAAAGGGGACCTACGGTCGAGCCAATGACCAAGCAGTTTGGAGACTGGGTTTTATTTGGGGTGATCTAGGAAGGGTTGGTGGTTTTGACTCTGCTGCAGATATTCCCAGGCTAACACGTCGAACAGGATGAAAGCCAGGATGGCTTCATCGACAGTGCCCCTCCTACTGACACTGTCGACCCAATGACGCAAGCTAAGGCTGCAGAAGCGGAAGTTGCTCAGCAGCAAATAGAGATCACCAATCTCAAAACCAAAGTACACGACTATGACAAGTTAGTTACTCAGCTTAACCAAGCCAAATCTGGGGAGTTAGAGTGGGGCAACCGGCCGCAGACATTCCGACGCGATCGAATTGAGATCCATTTCATCGTTTGGGGCGGCGAATTTATCTGGGATGAGGATGTCGGGCGCCAAATGATTGATCGCGCTTTAAATCAGCAAGATTTTATCTTTAACAATGACACCTTTGGCTCAGATACATGGCCCGGCACCGCAAAGAGTGGTACTATTGTCTACCGTTATGACAACAAGGGCGAGATGCGGTGCCTGCGTGGGCAAGAGAATAACAGAGTTCGATTCGATAGTTTTTAGTCCAATCCATTGTTCCCCTTTCTGCGTACGACACGCTGATAGACGAATGTTACTCAATGTTCTGGCTGAGGTCCTTAAGAACGCTACTAGAATTTTGAAGTATCAAAACCAGCGTAGTCTGCTTCTCGAAGTCTCCATTGAGGCAGAATCTTAGGGTGTCTCACCACCTACCAACGACGGGGACAAAATCCGATAGCGATCTCGCCTGAACGTTTTACGATCTTATCAAATGGACTACACCCTAGCTTTTGACCCATCTTTTACCATTGCATGCCAGGCGCCGGGAAAGCTACTCGCCAATTTGCAGAGCCTTGGAATGCGTTTTAGACGGACGAAGTGAGGTTTTTGCTGAACTGGACGGCATGATCGTTGAGGATTTACTAGAGACTTTGGTTCCTACCACCGGGGAGTGACGAAGGAAATGTCGCCATTCTTTGGCTGATCAGATCAATGGCAGCATAAATCTAGAATGCAAATTTGATTATTCATTAATTTTTTAATTAAAAAATTAGCCAGCAAGACAGCCAAAATTTCAAGAGGAATTTCGCAAGCAGAATTAGATATATAGTTCATATAGAGTTTTGGCACGGCATCTCTGCTGACATCTCCTGATGCTACCTGCACAATTATCCAGAAGATATCCAGTACGTGCAGACCGCCGCTCTAGAGTTGTTTTTGGAGCAAAAAGTGGTAAACTTCAAGATGGCTTCTTTTCCACCTGCCCAGGCTTCGCCAAACTCCAATTTCGACCTCACCCACAACAAGCTCCTTTGATTTGCTGCTTTCACTCTGTCTCTTCATCTCTCCCTGCAATATTCCGCGCTGGTGCCTTGTTGGGCGCCATGCCCAGGCGTGAGGTATTATTTCTTGTCATCTTGGCCCTCGTGTAGATGCCAAAGATCCAATGGTTTCCAACTGCTGCTGTTTTGAGACCGACGATAGTGCAGTATGATGTTCCCTGACGTTTTCAACGATTTTCTGAATAACGTTTCCTTTTGGTGTTGAATCAACGCTGTAGATGCTCCCTGATCTTTGTCATATGCTATAGAGCAACGCGTTTACTCAACTGACACGCAGAGCGCACGGTTAAAAGGTAAACAGCAAAGGGTAGAGGATTTCCCATAAGCCCCATCCCTGAGGCCCTCAGCTTTGCTGTGGAACTTCGTCGTCACTAAATTCACGTCGACTGGTCCCGAGCTCGTTAGACATTTGGCAAGAGTGGCTCTTCATACGTCCTAGTCATAGCTTGCTTTCCGGAAAGACCAGAGTCTTTATTGAATGAAAACTTCTGGCCGTGACCTCACAATATGCAGGTGACATGGATAGAATGAACGATCACCAGGTATCACTTCGCCCCGTACTATCGCAGTGAAGCTCAAGCAAAATCAGAGGTCGTTAGGTGCCCTTGTATTGCGTGGTTGTCTCGCCCTTCGGCTGTGTTTGATGACCCAGAGGTGCTGTTCAACTTGTTCGAGGGATTGTCTCTTTAGTGGATCAACAATTAGTAACTTAAGTGATGTCAATTCCTGCTCGACGACTAAAAGGGTTAAAAGATACTCACTCTCTTAATAAGGTCTGTAGCCTCAGCGCTGACGGATACTGGGATTTTCATATCCGCCCTAGCGATTCTCCTTGTCGTGATGACGGGGCTGTCTTCAAACGGCGCTTCACCAACGGGGAATTCGTACGTCAAGACACCCAAGGACCACAAGTCAACCTTCTCGTCATAGGAGTGGCCTGAGGTCCGAGGTACAATCATCTCAGGAGGTAGGTAGTCGAGTGTTCCGCAATAAGTGTTTCGAAGGTTGCCAGGAGCATGCACGCTCCAACCGAAATCCGAGACCTTGATCTCGCCATGAATGCCTACGAGGATACTGTCAGGCATTATGTCGCGATGAATGATATGCTTGCTGTGTAGATAGCGCAATGCGCTCGCCATTTGTGCAACCTATCGTGCCGCCCTTGATTCAGAAAACCGGTTTTCTTTACGTAGATGTCTGTATAACTCGCCTCGGCCGGCAAACTTTAGGATAAGGAACGTACGCTTACTATCATGAAAGTGGCCGTACAGGTTCAGAACATCGGGGTGGTGAAGATTGCTTTGGATTCTAATCTCACGCCGGACTTGCTTTTCCATACGGCCTTGTGCAGGGCTTTCAGCACACAGATGAAGCCATGCTTACGTTGTCGAGCCAGGTATATGCGGCCAAACTTTCCTTTACCCAGTGGCTTCCCGATCTCGAACATGTCCAAGTGGAAGGTCTTCAGAACACGCTACCTGATAAGGGCCACCAATCTGTCATCTGCTCCAGACTCGTTGCTCGGTTTAAAGATTATAGGAAGAGCTTTCGCGCTGGTGACGGTGGAGGGACTGCTTCACATCGCGGTGCTTTAGGTGCATTTTGCTTCTGGTTTTCGAGGGTGATTTTGACGAGGTTCGGCAGACTCGACTTGTATGGTAGTGTTGTGGCAGCTATGAATCTGATCTATACGCGGAATTAACCCCAGCGGGATACAACTACCCAGTAAACGGTGTCAAGCACCTTTGCCGTCTGGTCCTCGCCATTCTTGTCATTGACTGACATGCGCCCAAGCCGAGCCTCGAGCCTGCAAGCTGCCATTATCGCGTGCGATCGCTACGAAGAGCGGAAGAAAATGGATGCGAATGATATTCCAGCAACGTCGAAGCTCGAATTACCAATGAGAATGGAGCTCGTAAGAGCTTTGGACCGTGTTGTTTTCCGATGGCGTTGCGCGGCAACCTAGGCCACATAGGGTATAGTCATCTTCGATCAGGAGCCCAGAAACCATGCGTATGCTTCTATATACTCATATTTATTTCATAATTATAGAATGACTATAGCAGATTCCGGCTCTCCTTCATACATTGCAGTGGCTGGTGTGGCTCAGAATCTCGAACTTGCGCTATTTCATCTCGTCTACGGCCAAGAACACATCTGATTAAGACTAAAGCTGGATGACTCCAGACTCGGAGAAAGAGCTGACCTTACTCGTCGAAAGCGGGCACTCGAACGATGAAAATAGCCCGTATTTGACTTTGAACGGCACTCAGTGGCTTCTGCGTCGCTTCTCAAGTTCCAAAGACGATCCAGGCCGCCCAGCTTATACCTGTGTCTCGTATATATGGGAGTCGAAAAGGATCAAGAACCCATTTTTGCGGGCGCCCGAATTGATATCAGAGAACACAATACCTGCTCTATCCGCCGCGATGCACAAATCCAACACCAACGCCTTTTGGATAGACGCCTTCTGCATACCAACAACCCAGCCGGCAAGACGCCATACACTTGCAAGCATGGGTTTCATATACAGTCAAGCGAAGGAAGTACGTGTGGCTCTTGCGAAAGATTCTTTCAGAGCTGTTCAGCAGCTCAACACAAGTGATATGCTGGATGAATTGGGTCTTACTACCTTGGAACAGGATAAGTGGGTTCAGAGTGTGTGGACGTATCAAGAAGTTGTCAACAGTCAGCTATTAGTATTTGTAAGCCCGGGTGCACCTGGAGTAATACTTGATGGAGCCCAACTTCTCAATGGAATAGGCTACACTCTGCACAAGTATAGAGAAAATACCGGCCTTGATACTCTCTCCATGGTGGAGAAATACCCGTCACTTGATGCTTTTGAGGAGCTTATCGCTGATTGGATGATTGCCGACTACACAGAAAGGTCTGCACTTGCTGTGATGTCGAATATGGACCGCCGAGTTTGGACCGATGATCAGAACTATTTTTTCTCCATGATTGGCGCAGTCACCAGCAAACAATATCGGAGAACAGACGTTCAGCAAGTACCTCTGTCGGAAATTTTCATGACGATCTGCGAAGAGAAAGACGATTTCTCGTTCATATACTCTTCAAGCGCACGGTCAACTGATCCAGCTCGGCGATGGCGGCCAAGAAACGGGCTTCTACCGTCCATATTACACTGGCATAGTTTTGGAGAATCACAGCCTGGTGAGCTTCACCAGGATGGCTCGCTACGACTCGATCACGTCATGACGCTTCAAGAATCTCCTATCGGTGTGAAGGCCAGAAGCAATATTGTACAGTGGCTCCGTCAAGGAAATCTCGGTGAGGCAGACGAAGCTATCATTGCCAAGCGTATGTATGCAGTGCTTGTCCGGATGGGCTTTACTGGGAGGGAGGAGTTTATAAGCTCAAGTGAAGGGTTTTTCTACCCACAAATTGTACTGCCATCGGGAGGTGATATTGCTATTGTTGTCTGTACTACTATTCGCTGGACGTTTGGAGCACCTGGGCTTGCGCAAATCCCCAATGGAACGATGACATACGTTCCTGGTGTCTTCGTTGGTCTCGTCAATCTTCAAGCCGCCTGTTCTGTGCATTTGGTTTGACTGCTGAAGAGCACTCCAACACTGGCCTCTGGTGTTGCTTGCAAGATAATGACTGACGGCCATGCATTGCTTAATGAAGGTATAAAAGTGTACTGCCAGAGAATTGGGTCTTCCTCAGCCGAAGGTCTCCACATTGCTGACTAGAGCTTGCTGTGCCATCGCTCATCCTTTGCCGCCAGGCCGCGCTCCAGCAAAATGAGATTTGTTCTTCAAGAATTCGAGTCGCAAACATCAGACAGATCTCAGGGATGGATTCGGCTGGTACCTTTGGCCGGGCTTGTGTCTGAAGGCGGAGTCTGTCTGAAGTTCTGAACATATTGAAAAAGCCGATCATTGGCCGCCAAGTACCATTGAGTAATCAAAATCTCTGACGCACACCCGTCACATAGCGGTAAACGCGTAGGACTATGTCAGGATCATGATTACCAAGCCATGAAATACAAGATTGAGAGGACGACCCTCAGGTTTCGGAGGAACTGCAGATGGCAACACTAAATTGCTAGTGCGAATACGGTATGATCATCCTAGGGTCCTCGATGTGCCATCATCAATTTAACAACAACTCTTTAGGCAAGACAATAGCAAATTTTGTTTTGTCTTTCCTCAGCGTCTGGGCCGTCCCTCGTCCCCGCCATTTTTCGCCCTTGTCACCGAATTGCAGAAACGTGTTTCGGTTGCCTTGCCTCAGAAGCACAGAGCTTGGAGTCCCTATATACGTCAAAGGGCCGAAAAAGCCCGCTATGGAGTCGACGCAGAGCGTCAATGGTTGGTAGCTGAGATTGTCCCTTTCATTTACTGCTTTAACGACGATATCAATGAATCCTTCCCAAGTGCATCGCAGAGGACATAACAATCTAGCTTGTGTGCCTCCTAGTCTCTATCACCAGCTGAACGCAAAGCATGATATTGCTGCCTTATAGTTCTCAGCCTAAAAGTTAAAGGCCACCTTGGCGCAATGCTCATTCGCTTTACCGCGTTCATCTTCTTGAAAGCACTTTCAAGGATCATGATTTGGCTCCAGCCTTTCGATAACACAATACGTATCCAAGTATATGACTTCTAATGTTTAGATTCAGTGCCTGAATTTAAAGAAAAGGATCGACAAAACCACGCTCCGAGATAAGCATTGAGGTCTGTTTACCTGCCAACTGTCAAGATAGACTATCAGTCGATATGAAGTTTCTCGAGCAAGGCAACGTGTCTTTTCGTTGAGTTCATCTACGATGTATGTCTTGAGATCAACCGTACCGCAATGGGCCGGCATGATACTTGTCGAGTATTGAGTGTTTCGACTTGATTGAATGCAGGATCTCTTGTTTGCGGCCGTCCTGGATTACTGGTCTTGATATCATCCCTGTCGTTAGACCTTTGTGCAATGTGTCTGCGACTGCAATAAGAATAAATAATTTTTAGTGTACCTTGGAAACGCTTCTTCAGTACTTCCTGTAACCCTTTCGTTCTTTACTCCGTTGTTACTGGCAACAATAACTTCCCCAACCCACAATCTGCATGCATAGTTATCGTTGTCTTTTTATCGGCATTCTTACCCTGCCATGCATTGCCTCCGGTACCTAGCTTGGGCACTTCTGATAGCGTCAGCTATCGTTAACGCGACACCTCAAACCAAGATCGAGGCATCTACACTGCCTATTCACAGAATCGGGCTTTCAAAGCGCCTCGAGGACGAATTTGAGACCATCGACAACACGAGAGTGCTGTATATTCCCATTTCGACTATCGGTTATATGAACGCCAAGGACGGAAAGTGGATCCTCTATTCCTGTGACGAGAAGGAACCAGAGTGTTGTACAAAGCAGACTGGGATTTTCCAGAGACTAGCGGATAGACAGATGGGCACAGACAACTTGACAGACAAATTGGCCGCCTGTATTGACATCAACTTTATTTCGAGGGCTGGTGCTCTCAAGACGCATGTACCAGCATGGATTTGCCCATATCTACCCAGCCATACTAAACAGGATAACAATCCACCGCTTGACATTGAGCAGCGCATAGCTTACAATAACTTCAAGAAAGCAATCAAAGAGCTCGAACCACAACAGACCAGCCTGGGCAAGTTTACAGCGGAGATAACACTTGGCCAATATGGAAGAGAAATTAACAATGATGAAGTGCTTAAAGATTTCTCCAACACTCCGGGAAAGGGCGCTGGACAACCCGGTGGAAGACACGAAATTGAAGTCTCACCTGGTGCGACCGTTGGAAGAGGTACAAGTCGAGTCGATCTTTCGAGCGAGCCACCAAGACTATTTATGGAAGGCGTGGAGCAGCTGATACAGGTAACATGAGCATATAAGATATGTGAGCTTGTGACCGATGCATTAACAGAATAAGCAAAGCACGAACCAATCCCCTCAATCAGAATTTGACGGATGCTCCGCCATTTCTTGCTTTATTCACACTCTTTCGCATAAACTCATACGTCTGTGCTTTGTACAAAAGTATGGCAAATCTCAGAGATGTTCATTAACGTGTGCTAGCTGCAGAAGCAACTCAGTGCCATTGACTAGCTACGAATGTATTTATGATGGCATATCACGGTCCTTTGAACCATTTAGGATACACACTCTTTTATAGCATATCAAAGATGCATTCACTTTCGCCTTGTGTTTCGATTGTTTTCCATACAAATATATAGGAATAGGTTGTTTCACGAGGTGTCATTGATCAGAGCGACGTTCATACAACTGCAAAGGCGCAGTAGACATGTAATTTCATCCCAAACCCTCTCAACGAACACGTTGAATCATTTCTGCAAACAGAATAAATAAAGAATGAAAAAGAGTAAATCGAAGAAGGATTTGGATGAAAATAGATATTCTGTTGTATTCTATGTTCTAATCGATTGCTATGCCTTTGAAGGTAGCGCTACATAAGGTAGTTCGAAGATGGAGTTCGACGCAGGGCG
This sequence comes from Bathelium albidoporum, assembly GCA_021031095.1. Classification (NCBI taxonomy): domain Eukaryota; kingdom Fungi; phylum Ascomycota; class Dothideomycetes; order Trypetheliales; family Trypetheliaceae; genus Bathelium; species Bathelium albidoporum. The sequence goes on from JAGFVP010000016.1 coordinate 24,625, forward strand.
TCCAACAATCGATACAATCGAAACAATCCTAACTAAATTTGGTTAGACGCCCCACTAAATTTAGTTAGGATTGTTTCGATTGTATCGATTATTGGACGCCCTGAGTTCGACGTATTCTACTTCTGACTGACAAATCCGAACGCTCATTATCTTGGCCTCGCAATTGCCTCCGACGCAAACGAGAAGGGCGACAGCTATTTCTCACGCACAGCACAAAAGCTAAGTACCGAATTAGGCCGCCTTTCCATCCAGTCCACGTCCTCCTTCTCAATTCCAAATTTCTTCAGCTCGCACGTTTCAACCTCGAGCTTCCACTCAGTCATCCAATCGCCGCGTTTCTGCGGATCCCTGAACATTGCCCAAAACGACTCTTTACTATGAGTAAAGCTAAACGTCTTTCCATCCCTGGAGTCCTATCCCGCTCCCTCCCAACTTGTTCCCTCGCAGTGCCCCACTATTACAGATCCGACTTTGCTTGTGCGAAAGATGTTCTGCAGCACAAGTTGCTGCCGATCCCAATCGAAACGATCGAGCACCTGGCACAGAATGTTGACATCAACTTTGCCGATTACTTTAATGAAGGGGTTATTTGGTCTCATGATCCAGCGCTTAGGCATGTCCGCGAGTATGAGTTCCGCCGGGGGTTGCAGCGCGTCACGGAAAAGCTCCAGGCTCAGCCACCAGAGCTCTAGACGGGTATCTACGGCATAAGATTTGGTCTCTCTCTTTTCACCGACCTCATGCACACTAATATTGGTGGTTTTGGGTGCCCCATTTTTCTTGGCAGCGGCAGCGGCATCATACCGCAGCTGCCGCAGGTCTTGCCCGAACCCGGAACCTACATCCATGACCGTGGCACTGGATCGAACTTTGTCGACGATACGGTCGTAGAATGGCGACGTACGAAGACCGGAATATAGGAAGCGGAATTGACCAATGCATGGATATGCGGCGATGGCCCAAACGCGATCACGAATGTGCTGGATGTGTTTCGAAAATGCATTGATGGAGGCCGTCACAGGGTGTCCAGAGGAGAACAGGCCGAAGAGCTCTCCGTCTTCTGGAAACCTGGAAGGTGGAATCACGGGGCGGTACCAAGGGAAGGTGACAGGAATTGGGTACCGGTTCTCAGGCCTAAGGCAGCCGGCGGGCCCATAGAGGTTATAAGGATATACGCTATTGTTCACCATACTAAAGAAAGAGAAGGGGCTTGGTAGTGCAGTAATGTGAAAGTATCATGAAGAGATTGAGGCTGAACTTTGCATGAATTGGCTTTTGTAGGGAGATAATTCTATGCTACGCCTCATTCGTGCGTCTGGCTAGCAAGAATACATATACAGTCCTTGTTGGCACATTCCGGCTCCGCATTTCGTCACTGGAACATCGTATATGTGCCTTATTAAAGAGACATGATTTCTTGTAGTACGTATGTGCTGGATTCCAAAGCATATAGGTAGTTGGTAAGTTGAGATTTTGCCCATCGCCGCGAGGTATGTAACACTGTGCCAGGCAGCTTATGCATCCTGGTGTCAAGATCTTACCTTGGGCCTTCTTGCCTCGATCCATCTATGTTCAATCACCTAAAAAAAAAAGTCCAGCAACTCCAGAATGCGCCTTTAGGAAGTCTATTGTGCGTGAAACATAATCGTCATCAATTTCTCTTCCCTCATTTACTCAAGATATGACTGACGCACCTTCGACTTTGCAATAATAACTCAAGACGGATGGCGAGGATGTGAAATATGCTCTGGGCTTTGCCCAAATTCCTCCCACGCAAATCTACAAGATCATCATGATGGTGGTCTAGAGGTCAGTAAGATTTCAAAATCACCACCAGATAGCTCGGCATTGGACAGCAACAACGACGAGCTCAAGTTGACGAGTAATGAGATGCTAAACTTAGAATGAAGAAGACAATAGATCTGGGTGGTACCGGAGTTCAAAGAGCTGTGGGAACATTGTTTAGAGATAACTTTTCCTTTCCTTAACCATTCATTAGATGAGCGGGAGGCAAGGTGCTTCGAGCATTGTTCCAGATCAATAGTTGATGACTGGCAATATGCTAATCAAGCCACCGTGATAACCTCTCAAAGTTTTGCAATCGACTCACTGCTGCTCTCGTTGATCTTCACAACGAGTTTTCCGAATTGCTTCCCGTCCTTCATGTCGGTGAAAAGTTCATTTATTCCTTTCAGATTTTCTAAACCTTTCACAACCTTATCAACCACTGGCTTGATACGATGCTTGCCCACAAACTCGACCATTTCTTTAAATTCCCTCCTGCTACCCATGGTCGTTCCTCTCAGTTCAATATTTTTCATGACTGCGGGCATTGGTAGCGACGGCGGCTCCAAAGTTGTCATTCCATAGGTAACAACCACTGCACCCACTCCCAGTATCTTCCACAAGTTCCCAATAATGTCTCCACCAGCACCATCGATTACTGTGTCAATCCAGGGGCGCTCGGTCGGTAGCATCCGTTGCAACTTTTTCACCCAACCGGGCGACCCGTCATCATTGTAGTCGACACCTCCCTTAGCCCCGAGCGCTACCGCCCGCTCGATTTTTGCCGCAGAGCTACTGGTCACGTAGACGTTACATCCCCATGCCACAGCGAACAGCAATGCCATTAGCGCCACGCCGCCTCCGATACCCGTCACGAGGACATTGTTCCCTTTCTCCACTGCTATGTTGCTTTTACCAACAAGAGCCCTAGGCCGTGAGTCCACAAAGGGGAAGAGCCGCTGCCTCTTCGTCATTGAGATGGGGAGGGCAGGTAACCAAGTCGTGGGCGGGAATAGCGAGCATCTCCATCAGCGTTCCCAGCGGTGTGGTGCTCGTGCCGCCAATGACGGTGAATGCACCTTCGGGTGCGCGAGATGCTGAGGACCATCCGATTGCGGGATTGATGAGCACCCGAGCGCCAACCTTCAGGGTAGGGATGTCGGATAGAAAGGGATTGGTAGCCACCTGAGCGACGATGCCAACGCCATCTGCCAAAAGGGGGCTCGAAAATGATATGGCTGGATAGAGGGATTGACGGATATATAGATCGCGATGGTTGATAGCGGCGGCGGCAATGCGGACTAGGTATTCGTTGGCTTTAGGCGTTGGGAGAGAGAGATTGCGGAGGCTGAGACTATGGTAGTCTGAATGTCAGAATAATAGAGTTGCAAATCAGAGATAATTGAGCAGTAATCTTTTGGGGTGTCTAGCATGCTTCCCCAGCACAACTTGGAGCGGCTCGGGCCTTCTTGGACCGCACGGTTCAAGGTACCCAGATATGCAGGACAGGGGGTTTAAACCGAGCCGATTGGCGAAGGCCCCTGTTTTCGTCGCGTGTCGTAGATTGCGAGTGTAGGAACTTGTAAGCGAGATGGCATATAGTCTCAGGACCCTTGTGATCACAACCTCTACATGACATTTACGATTTTGACAAACAGACCAACAACAGACGAATGCCACCACTTGCCTCTACACTTTGGTTCAGCTCATTTAATTTGGTGTTTTTGTTTTCTATCATTTATTCCTCCATCGTAAAAGGTTAAGTTCATAAAAATATCAAATTTATTTGAGGTGAAAGCAGGTTGCGAAGGCAGGTGACAGTATTCGTTTGCCGTTGGTCTGTGTGCTAAGGTTTGCTATCCCATCGCTCGTCCCTTGCCGCCAGGCTGCGCTCCAGTAAAATCAGTTCTGTTCTTTAAGAACTGTTGCTAAAGATTCGGTATAGTGTGTGAGAGTGGAAAGTTGTTGATTCATCTAACTTACGATTAAGACTATATATACTTCAGTTTAGGGTTCGGACTGAAGCCTCTATTCCGAATCTTACGCTGCGAACCTCAGCTACGAACTACGTATCGAACCTAAGTTCTAACCTGGCTACTTTATCCTACGAAGCGGCAGCAACGAAGACCGTGTATGAGGTTGTGCAAGAGGATAGCTACGGACGTTCCACATGTAGGTAAGGCAGAGTCCAAGGCTTATACTGCACCAGTCTCTTCGACGTCTCTTGGGTGCTAAACTGTCAAATCGCTAACGCCTTGCAATCGTGCCACACAATACTTGAGCTTATCACACTCCAATGCGACCGTGCTGTCAAAACAACGAACGATACTAGCAGAGGCTTTGCTTAAGAGATAAGGTTTAAAAAATAGCCACAAATAGAGTTGAACAGCAACAAAAACTGCCCTTAGAGAACCTCAGCTGGCAGTTGTTCGCATACGCGTTTGTCGACCACAGCAGGCACAGAGGAGCTGAATGAAGTTTATCCCGACTTGTCCTTCTTTCATACTCCTCCTCTTCTAACCATCCAACGCCTGCTCCTGTGATATCCATCTCTCATTACGTCTTTTCTCATACGAGCAGAGCGCCTGTGAAGTTCATATTGCACAGCACCCGACCACTACCGCAAATGAGAAAACACTGCATCCCTCCCGCTCCAAGAAAATCCGAAAAGAGACGTGCTCCTTGCCAACGATCGTGTTCGGTGGCAGAAAAATGGCTATAAATGTTCTTCACAGCGGATGCAGAAGGCGGACGATGGTGGAGGCTGATACGAACGACTTCGAAAGCCCGGCCCTCAGACATTCCGCCAGGATCGTCCAGTACACTGACTTAATCTGCTTCTGCTTATAAATATTTAATTCCGTCGAGTGCATGGTATATCAAAGCACTTCCGAACGTCTATGTGTGGCCTCGAGTTCGAATATCTGTAGCGTTGTGGGCGCTTCTAACTCATGCAGTCTTGAATCATCTAGCTCTGACATCATCTTTCCCATCCCATCCATCTCCGGCTTTTGGAACATAGCATTTAAACCGGTGGAGTTTTCCATTCCGGTTTGCGAGACTCCACGTAGCTTATTGCGTCTTACTTTCCATAGTAGACGCAGAAGAGCCCCAAGTATAGCGAGGCCAAGCAGAATGCCGATAGCGATTCCCACCTTCATGGCGCTTTTTAGACCTGACTTGGTCGCTTCGTTGTTGGCTGGCGCGGAGCTTGATGTAGTTGAAGGTGACGAAGTTTGCGATGTGCTGGTGACAGAGACATTGATCGGATCTGTGATCGTATTCGTGATCAGAGCTGTGATCGCATTCGTGGTTGGACGTATGATCGAGCCCGTGATTGGGCTTGTAGTCGTGAGCGTCCCAATAATAGTTGCGCCTGGTGTTGATGTAGTGACACTCCATGTTTCTTCGGTAAGCGTAGTACTGAGCCCGATGAGGATCGCTTGAAACCAAGTTGTGATAGTACTTGGAGCACTGGTCACGCCACCGGTGGTAGTTGGAACGAGAGCGGCAGACGTTGTCCCGCTATCGGTTGGTCCATTGAAAGTTACAGATGAAAATTAGACGATATTGTTCCAGATACGCTGTTGCCAGCTTGGAGTGAACGTGAATATGGAGCGTGTTGATTAGACTCGCTTTGACTTAACGAAATGGATGGCGTTGCTGATGATATCGTCGACATGAAAAATGTTGTTAAGATTGCTGAGATCACAAGAGATAAAGCAGCAATGCGAGCGACCCCATTTTGTGAGGAACTGGATTGACATATATAAATGCTGAATCGTGGGTCATGCAAGTTCACTCTCTTGCTTCGATGCGCCCGTTTTTACCAACCCACAGCCTCAGGGGGAAACCCCGGGTAAGAAGCATGGGGGCGTTTCAACTGCAAAGATGTAGCTGCCCATAAAAGGGTAGCAGAGAATACGGATGATTGATTGGAGATATCATCCTCATTGACGGCGGCGTCGCTTTTTGGCAAGTCGATTGGCCAAAGGTCTTGCGATCTGTTCATATCTAGACCAGGGTAGCCCGATCGCGTAAAGACGGAGGGCCGTGACTTCGCGCTGCTCTCGCAAGGTTCAGTCTAAACAGGCGTTTTTGAAACTTAGGGGCGGCAAGCTGAAATTTCCTTATGTCGGGTGGTAGGAAAATGGGATGGGGCCTACACCTACAGCCAGATATGAACACGATGAGAGAACAGTAGCCTCGTGCCATTGTGAGTTGTGAAACCGGAGTGGGAGATCATTGTGATCTATAACTGTTTGATAGTGTCAATGTGCCTAAGTAAGTACTATCTACTGGATTACTTCAAATCCCAGCTCGCCTGGCCTGTGTAGCATACATAAAGACATAATAATATAGTAGCAGCCTTAGCCGGACCTCTTGCAGCAATTTGTACGCAACACTTCATCGCTTTTGGATCGGCACATACTTCGATCATGGCACACTCGCCAACCCCCCAAAAAAAGTATCAATGGAGATTGTAGAATTACATAGCTAAATGGCTTAAGTCTAGTTGACAATTGCGATATTTGTGCAAATGCACAAGTGCATAATTGCGACAAGGCTGAGAGGTGACTTAGGTAGCTAGGTAGGTCATGTTGGACTTTTTCTTTCAAGGGTACCGATACACACGGTTGGGAAATTCCGTTGTCTTCCATCAGAGCGTTCTTGCCACGCTTTAAGCTCTCTGATCAAAGGTGTTAATGATGTCTTGAATTAGTGTTTGTGGACTTCGACCTTCTGGAAACCGGAGTCGGAAGTTTAGCTCCGACATCACGACAAAGGTCATTGTCATGCTTACTGACTGCTGAACCGAAAGCGAACGCGCCCAAGCTGAAGTCCACTCAGTTCCTTGTTTGTTGGTCTCATGGCGCTCCAATATCGTGACACTCGAACCTTTTTCCTAGATGGGTAGCGCTAATTACCATGGACGACATTCCCATAGCTACCCTCACGCCCTCGCTATCTTCCCTGGAAACGAAAAGTTTCAAAGGCGTCGTTACCCTTGTCTGGCCCTACTCGTCGACTACACGACAATTTGCACTACTTGTCGCTGAACAAGACTTTCGACTGCGCCGACAGAAAGGACAAGTCCGCGTACAATTCCACGGCGCGAGTGCAAAAGCGGTTGCTAAGTCTGGCGTGGGAATTGCGGATGTCGTTACGGTCAGCTTGGAAGGTGCACAATGGATTCATGAGGAAGGCAAACAAGTCAACGCGCCTGGCAAAAGTGTAGACTGGGAGTTGAGATATGGGCAGAGATTGGCGCTGCAAGCATGGAGAGAAGATGAGCAAGTCGCGAATATTAGTGTCGACAATCCGACGCCCTCGCCTCAAGCTCAATTGCCGATAGGTTTCACCAATGACTATGTGAGCGCAGAAGCTCTAGGAACGGGTGTCATCTCTACGGCTGCGAATAACGGCGCCCGAACTACCACAGCTACGTGGGCCTCGCCAGCGTTTCTCAAGAGCTCGCGCGCGTCTTTGGGAGCTCTCGTCGACTCGGCTTATGATCCTTTCACAGAAAAGGATGATCCTTTGGAAAGCAGGGCGATCAAAAGACGAAAAAACTGGCACGGACTTGGACATTGGAAATTTGCTGATGAGCCTCCTTCGCCCACGAAGAGTGTGTTGTTTGATGATGTGGACATGGAGAGCGTGGATCATGACGAACAAGATGAAGCACATGAAACGGAAAAGGATCCCGAAAGTCCGTTACGGAACGCTGAGTCCGGGAACAAGGACGAAACTGAAGCATCGTTCGAGATGGCTATGGACGTTCACGATTTTGCTCCAGACTTATCTAGATCTGAAGGAAAAGTCCTGTCTGCTTACACAGAATTATCGCCTACGACTGCGCAAGGACGACCTATGATATCCATACAAACGGCTCCGCAGTCCACAGATACAGACAAAACGGAATTTGTCGCGCCGCTCAAACCATCTTCTCAATCTCAAACAAATGGCAGCCTAGGCTCCATGCTTCCTCCACCATTGCCGGCTGCGCCAGAAATGAAACTCTCGCCATTGTCCCCTAACAACCCCGAACATGAATCGAACAAGCCACGAACACCAAGACTGACGGCCGTGTCCTCGCCAACACTTCCTTTGCCTTCGCCTTTCCCCGCAGAACAGCGCAACGAATTCCCCTTTCCTTCAAGCTCAACTGCCCAGGGACTATTGCCAAGTCCTGTTAAAACAGCGCCCACTGACTTTGCAAGACCGCCAACTCCAGAATTGAAGGCAGTATCTTCATGGAATCTTCCCCTCCCATCACCATTCCCGACCGAGGAGCAACACGATGTGAACCCGTTCTTTGCACCAAACCTTTCCCAGGTGGCCCAAAATCAACAGTCTAACCTGCAAGCGTCGGAGCATCAAGAGGAACTTCCCTCTTCAGGTCAGGTTTCACAAGTCCCTGTTGAGCCAGAAAAAGACTTTACCTGGAATCCGGGGGAGCCAATCCAATTTCAAACGCAAATCGGATCATCGGAACTGCCCAGTCAAATCGATTCTCTGTCATCTGTCGAATTGTCAGCGAAGACGAACTCTCGTGTTGCTGGGCCGTCGGAACGAAATAGTGAAGAGACGGGTAATAATCCCCTGCCTTCGTCTATGTTTAAGCTTAGCGACCCAGAACATCCAAGCTTTCAACTACGTCGAGCTAGCTCAGAGACTTTGCTGCCTGGACAAAGCAGTCATCAGGCGCAAACAGATGTAGAAGGAGATGTCAAGAAAACGTCAGAGGAAAAGGATGAGGAACAGGCTGAGTTACCGACTCCAACCCCCGTTCTCACATCCTCTCCACGAGAACTCCAGTCGCAGGTCAGGGGCGAGACTCCTACCAGTGCTATTGAAATTTCTTCAGAAGAAGATTCGAATATGACGGAAGATGAAGAGAATGATGATGAACTCCAAGAGGAAGACGAAATCACAAGCGATGATTCAGAGGAAGACTACCCGAGTGATTATCCAATTGAACCCTTCGACCCATTGGAAGAAGGAGCAGAGTCTTCATTGGATATAGAGGAAGAGGCCTCAGTCACAGAAGAATTTCCCACTGACATTGAAAATAGCTCCGAAGTCGAGCCGGAACAGATCAAATCTGAGTTGATGAACTTGAAGCAGACCCGGTCGGATGCACCGAGTACTGCTGTGCTTCAAGCGTCGGATGAACCGAGAGAGAATCTGCAGCAAACTGACACGGATATCTCGGCGGTTGAGGGAGAAGCGTTAGAGTCAGAAGTGGTCTTGCAGTCGCAAAACTACTCCTCAACCACAGGGTCTCCGGCGCGACCCTCAATTGATAGCGAGTCAGTGGACAACACTGCTCAGGACTCCAACACTGCATTTCCTTTTGGCCTCGATGGGGTAATGGAGTCTGATTCAGTCTCTCGAATCAAAATAACAGCAATTGAAGGATTTGAGATAGTTAAAGAACGTCCGATCGAAGAGCGTCTGTTCGAAACAGATAGATTCGAGGATTTTCAGGCATCCTCTCCCCCTGAGCTCTCCTATATGTTTGACGACCTGGTTCAAAATGCGTCAGCGGATGAGAAGCTACTGCTTGGAGATACTGAAATGCCAGATGTCCAGGAATCAAAGAGATCTGAAGTTGACGAAGGAAATTCAGCATCGTTGCCGGCTCCTGCAGAAATCGTTCATGAATCGGCTGATCAAGATGAGGAAAGTAACCAACTTTCCGAAGACAACGGTTCCACATCAGTGCATGGACAACAAGTCGAAATCATCGATCTTGGATCAACTAGTGATGCTGAGGAGGCCAATGCACAGGCAATAGCCCAGACTCTATATGACGTGACCCGCATGAAGGAGGGCCAAAATGGCACAGATTCCCAACGCCATGGGGAAACGCATGAGGGCAGCGAGGAAGATGTATTCCATCACGATATGTCATATGGTAATGGTAACGCCAACGAATCGAGTCTGTCTCGGCGTTCGTCATACCAAACAAACGATGATGAGGGAGAAACTCAAAGCATGAACCTGCAGAACCTTGCTAGTCGACCTTTGACACCCGATGCAAGTCAGCAACAAATGTCTCATTTAGAGCCAATTCCAGAGAACGAGACCTTAAATCAAGCAAGCACAAAGGCCTTTCCCCCTATCCCACAACTTACCCAGCTTAGCCAAGAACCTCCTTTGGCCACCCTTTCGCAATCTTCGACTCGTGCATCGCCAGAACCCAAAAGGCCAACTCGGAGATCTGCAAGGTTTTCAGCAACTCCAGAGCCCACCATTGAACCATCCCGAGAAGTTTCATCTTCTCCATCATCGCGGAAAAATCAAACACCAACTCGGCGCTCTGTCCGCCTCCGATCTTCAGCAACACCTCAGCCAAAGTCAGAAACACCAGAGACGCACTTGCCTTTATCGAACTCTCCACCATCGGCGAAAAAGGCGGCAGCTCGTCGCTCGGAACGTCTTTCTTCTGGTCCCTCGCAGACAATGCAAGAAATCTCTAATGGCCCTGCCGCTGCTTCTTCTTCCCCAGCAGCCCTGGACAAGACGCCCACTCGCCGATCTGTACGCGTGCGACAACGCCACCATCTGCCCCTTGGTGAGGTCCCGGAAGCGCTCTCCCCTTGGTTTGCGCCTCGACGTACCAGTCAAGCGGCAGCTCCCGCCTCTTCTGCGCCAGGTCGACTTCGCACTGGCGTCGTGGAATCCGAGTACCGGGAGCTCGTCGTTCCAGACAGCGAGGAAACGGCTAGCCCAGTAACTACCTCCCCTCAATCCGACCACACTGCTAACCGTCACGACCCTATGCATCATCGCACCGGCAAAACCGCTACTTCCACCTCTGCCAGCAAGGTGAAAGCTCACTCTCGCACTTCAACTTCACCTGCATCCACCCCAATGACCTCGTCTCCACACCTCGGCATCCGCACCCCAACTGCATACTACACCCCGCTCACTCACCTCGCACGCCTCCTCAACAGCTCGGCTTCCTCCTCGAACTCGCAGCCACCCACCTCCAGCACGCACCGCTCCATCATTGCTTGTGCCACCCGCGCCTCGACCACTCCACAGCGCGTTAAGAGCGGGCCCCGCGACTGGCTCACCCGCTTCCGCGTCTCGGCTCCCGGGCTCTGGCCAGAGGAAGTGCGAGTGAGCGTGCTCAGGCCGTATAAAGAGGCATTGCCAGCTGTGGGAGTTGGCGAGGTGGTATTGTTGCGGGAGTTTGGTGTTGTGGGAAGCGGACCCAAAAGTGGAGAAGATGGGAGAGGGGGAAAGGGTGTGGGTTTGAGGAGTGGGGCGGGAAGTGGGTGGTGCGTGTGGACGGTTGAGGGCGGGAAGAGGCTTCGGTGGGGGGAGGAGGAGATGAGAGGGCCGCCGGTGGAGTTTGGAGACGAAGAGAGGGACGCGGCGAGGGCGTTGAGAGGGTGGTGGGTGGAGTTGTGGGAGCGGGGGAAGGTGAACGGAATTGGGAGCAGAGCAGGGAGGAAAAATAGGGAAGATGTAATGGAGAATGGCGAGGAGAGTGGTGTGGGGAAGAATGGAGTGGGAGTCGAGGCCGACGAGCCGCTGGTGCATGAGCTGAGGGACGGTTTACTATACAGCAATGATGCTTGATCGGGTTTCCACGCAGCGTTTGGACGCCTCAGCATCAGGTAGCTTGACGATATCGGTATACGCATAGCTTAGCATCTTGCATGTTTTGCTCTGAGAGAGAGCTCTCAGTGTTGTGGAGAAAAAATAATTGTCGCATGCTCAAAGATTGCAATTCATCAAAGTGGCTCCATATATGCTAAGTCTTTTTTTTTTTAATTCCTAGTGACATTGCAGGTCGGTCAGCCTTCACTATCCATATCCGCCCATGACGCCGCGGCGTATCTATTCATCAACAGCGCCTCTATGGCTTCTCATAGATCCAGTCGTTCTGAGCAAGCTTGTAGGTCTGGATCTCCTCTGACTTGAACCAGAGGGCGATTTCCTTCTTCGCATTCTCGACGCTATCGGAGCCGTGGCAGACGTTACGGCCAACGTCCTGTGCCACCCCTTTGTCAGATCCTGTATTCATGGGCATTTCCAACAGATTAAGGGAGACGTGGGGGAGAGGGAAAGGAGAGGCTTTGAACGCACCAGCGCATAATCTCCACGGATGGTGCCCGGCGCGGAGGCCAGAGGGTTGGTGGCGCCCAGGATGGAGCGGCCAGTTTTAACGGCATCGCGGCCCTCCCAGATCATGGCTGCTACGGGGCCGCTGCCCATATCTAGATTTCGACAATTGATCAGCTATGTGGTATTTAGGGGGGTCTCAGCAGTTCCCATGATTGTAAACGGGGAGACGCACAGGTGATGAGGCCTTTGAAGAAAGGCTTGTCGGACAGGTCCTCGTAGTGCTTCTCGAGGTGTTCCTTGGAGGGGGTCACAAGCTTGATGGCAGCGAGCTTGAAGCTGCAAGAACTTTTGTCAGCATGATCGTTTGGCTGGATGGGCGTGTGGTTCAGTGGACATTGACCTACCCCCGGTTTTCGAAACGTTGAATGATAGCGCCAACGAGGCCGCGCTGGGAATGTCAGTACGAGGCAGCAAAAGCCAATTTAGGGCGATCGGTAGTCGTGACTTCGCACGAATCGTAGAATTGGATCAGGAGGAGCAAACTTACTTGCACGCCATCAGGCTTGACGGCAATGAAGCTGCAGAAACACAGTTTAGTTAGGACGAAATTTGGATGGTGGGGTAAGGAGAGGGAGAGCCCACGTCTGTTCGGTTGCAGCCATATTTGATTCTTGTTGCTTTTGCTTGGCGTTGTGGACTTGGGTGAGAATGCCTCTGGTCTTGGGGTTGAGTTTGCTGAAAATGGGAGGATTGTAAGGTTGTTGATCCGAAGAATTATTGGAGTCGGACATGGCTGGTCAGTGGGCAGAATTGTCGGCGCCAAAGAGGAATCGCGGGGCATCAAAACACTCTGCCCAAGCCACAGCATATGTGGCGTCGAACATAAACTTGGCGTGTATCTGTGGCTGAATGGCTCTCCCCCAAGCGCTGTTGTTTCAAGTCAACCAACACCTCAGCCTCCATCTCCTCTCCCCGACTCCTCTCTTTGTTGGACGGGGTGATCTTTCTCTCCTTTACATCTCTTTGCTTCTGACCTCCTCGTCTTAAAGCACCTTGCATGGCACCATCATGCGTTCCACCAATGGCCCTTTCAATTGGACAGCTGTCTTTCTTCTGTTGAGCTGTCTCTGCACGTTCTTTACTCCAGCCTGTAGGAATGACCCCTGCGACAAGAGCAAATAGTCTTGGCTGACCCCAATTGACTCAGTGACGGTCAAAAAGCAGGATTTCAAGACGTGTGACCAATCCGGTTTCTGCAAACGCAACCGCGCCTACGCAGATACTGCAACGAGCCAGTCCTCTACCTGGTCTTCGCCCTATGTTCTCGACCCCTCATCCATAACGTTCAAGAGTGGCCAATTGACTGGCACTGTTCTGAAACCGCTACCAAAATCTGGAGAAAACATCCGTCTGCCACTCACAATAAGCTTCCTTGAATCTGGTCTTGCTCGTGTAACGATTGATGAAGAGAAACGACAAAAGGGAGAGATTGAGTTAAGACATAATAGCAAAGCTAGAAAAGAACGTTATAATGAAGCCCAAAAATGGGCCATTGTCGGTGGGTTGGAGCTTAGCAAGGGAGCAGCGGTGAGCAAGGACTCGGAACAAGGTACGACGAAGATTGTGTATGGTCCCGCCAGCGCCTACGAGGCCATCATTCAACACAAGCCGTTCGCTATCGACTTCAAACGCGATGGCGAGACCCACGTTCAATTCAATGAACGTGGATTCCTCAACGTCGAACATTGGCGCCCCAAAATCGAAAAGGAGCCTCCAAAGGAAGGCGAAGAAGCGACAGCGGAAGAGGAGCAAAAAATTATCGATCCAGCCGAGGATGAAAGTACTTGGTGGGAAGAGACCTTTGGTGGCAACACTGATTCCAAACCTCGGGGTCCTGAGAGTGTTGCGCTCGATGTTTCATTCCCAGGCTATGAGCATGTCTACGGTATACCTGAACATACCGGTCCCTTATCTTTGAAACAAACGCGTGGTGGTGATGGCAATCATGATGATCCATATCGATTGTACAACTCCGATGTCTTCGAGTATGAAATGGATAGTCCGATGACACTGTATGGAGCTATCCCATTCATGCAGGCTCATCGCTCAGGTTCTACTGTCGGCATCCTCTGGCTCAATGCAGCCGAAACATGGATCGACATTATTAAGTCAAAAATCTCTGCTAACCCTTTGAGTCTTGGCATCAAGGGAACAACAACCACCCAAACCCATTGGTTTTCCGAAGCTGGGCTTCTCGATGCATTTGTTTTTCTCGGACCGACTCCTCAGGCCATCGCCAAGGCTTACGCTGATCTCACTGGATACACGCAACTGCCACAACAGTTTGCCATTGCTTACCATCAATGCCGTTGGAATTACGTGACCGACGAAGATGTCAAAGATGTTGATCGCAAATTTGACAAGCACAACATCCCCTACGATGTCATCTGGCTTGATATCGAATACACCGAAGAGAAAAAGTACTTCACTTGGGACCCAATGACCTTCCCTGATCCCATCGCAATGCAAAAGCAGCTCGACGACCACCAACGCAAGCTGGTTGCCATTATCGACCCTCACATCAAAAATACGGCCAATTATTGGGTCAAAGATGAGCTCCTTTCCAAGGACCTTGCCATCAAAAACAAGGATGGCAATACATGGGATGGCTGGTGCTGGCCTGGATCATCCTACTGGGTCGACTGCTTTAATCCCGCCGCCATCGACTGGTGGAAGGGGCTCTTCACCTACGAACGCTTCAAGGGCTCCGCACGCAATCTCTTCGTCTGGAACGACATGAACGAGCCCTCCGTTTTCAACGGCCCCGAAACCACTTCGCCCAAGGACAACATGCACTACGGCGACTGGGAGCACCGCGACCTCCACAACATCAACGGCCTCACCTTCGTCAACGCCACCTACCAAGCCACCATCCAGCGCTCCAAATCCGAGACTCCGACCCGCCCTTTCATCCTCACTCGCAGCTTCTACGTCGGCTCCCAGCGCATGGGCGCCATGTGGACTGGCGACAACCAGGCGCAGTGGTCCCATCTCAAAGCCTCCCTGCCTATGGTCCTCAACAACGGCATCGCGGGCTTTCCTTTCGCAGGCGCTGACGTCGGCGGCTTCTTCGGCAACCCAGAAAAGGAGCTCCTCGTCCGCTGGTACCAGACCGGTGTTTTCTATCCGTTCTTCCGCGCCCACGCCCATATCGATACCCGGAGACGCGAGCCCTACCTTGCGGGCAGTCCGTATAAAGAGATCATCACCCAGGCGCTGAGGCTGCGCTATGCGCTCTTGCCAGCGTGGTATACGGCCTTCCATGAAGCTCATACCACAGGCGCGCCTATCATCCGCCCAAACTGGTGGGTGCATCCGGCGGACGAGCGCGGGTTCGCGCTAGACGCACAGGTCTACTTGGGAAGCACGGGCTTGCTCGCTGCACCCGTCACAGACGAGGGCGCCACGACTGTGGACGTCTACCTACCCGATGACACGCCCTACTACGACTACGCGAGCTACGAAACCGTAAGAGGGCGCGGCTCACACACGCTAGCTGCCCCACTCGAAAAGATCCCGCTCCTCATGCGCGCCGGCTACATCTTCCCACGACGCGATCGGCCTCGCCGCAGCAGCGGACTCATGCGCCACGACCCGCTGACCCTGGTCGTCGTCCTCGGCGCTGCGGGCTCGGGCGCAGAAGGCACGCTGTACCTCGATGACGGCGAGAGCTTCGACTACGAGCAGGGCGCGTACATCCACCGGAAATTCGTCTACGACGGCGCGACGCAGACGCTGCGCTCGGAGGACTTGGGTGTGGGAGGGAAGAAGAGCGAGGCGTATGCGGCGAGCATGCGTGGCGTGCGCGTCGAGCGGGTGGTGGTTGTGGGCGCGCCGGCCGAGTGGGCGGCGAGAGGTGGGCAAGTTGCGGTGCAGGAAGAAGGGTCGAAGGTGAGTGGTGGGGGCAGGAAGGCGGGGTGCGTGTTTCATGAGGCGAGGGGGAAGAGGGCGGCGTGGGCGGTGGTGAGGGATCCGGGGGTAGAGATTGGGAGTGGGTGGAAGATTGATTTCTCAGCTGGGGCGTAGATAAGAGGGAGTGTCAATTCGGGAAGGAGGAGAATCTGTGTTCTAGAAGCGGTGTCTTTGAGACGAGAGGATGTCGACAGATACCAATGAATCGTAACCTTTTATACTCATGCCGGGGATATTATGAAATGCGTTCTTGTATTGCTTTGCGGCCTTTACTCTCTACTTGCTTACTCTACTTGTTACGACTAAACATCGAGAAAAGTTACGACGCTCTGAGAAGGATCAGCACCACCGCCTAAAGACCTTGTAGAAGCAGGCTTAGCGCACCCGGGTCGTCTGCTCACCGCCGTAGCTCGAGATGCTACGGGTACTATTAGAGGACGAGGATGGAAGGGACTGATGTATGGACGGTCGAAGTTGAGGGATCGGGTAGCACAGCAAAGATGGTGACGAACATGATGATACAGTCACCAATTCTCACCAAAACCCACTTACCTCTATTCTCGAACAGAAGGCAAGGTATATTGGTAATAAAATGAACGAACAGGCAGTCAACCATTACCAATTAATTGTCGAGCTTTCAGTTTTGGTACGCGGCTACCTTTCTACAGTACTACGCCACTAGTTTCCCGACACCAAAATTTCTATATTTGGCCGAAAATTAGGCGAACAGAAGATCAATCGTTTTGAATCAAATTCTATAATTGTCAAAAATGCTTTTGAAATTTGACATATATTCAGAAGTATTTTTTAGGGTTGAAATTGTCTTTATAATTAAATTGAGATATAATCATCACGGCCAAAATGTGGAGGGCGCCCTAATCACCGCCCTGACCCGCCCTGCTCCGCCCTGTAGCAGCCCCATTATCGTCTTACTTGTCGCTCTATAAGACGAAGATATAGTTGTTCGTTAGGTGAACACGAATAAAGGCTTTTGTCGCCATATCATACAAAGAGCAGCAGAAGATAAACGGGTGGCCTCGCAAAAGCCTATGGCTCCACAGCCTTCCTTCCCTTTCGGTCTATCACTATACGGATAGAAACCAACACTACGCAAGGGTGGAATTAATGGACATTCGCGAGACTGTCAACCCGATCGTGAAATTTCTTGAGCTCGTGGCATCGGTGCTTCGTCGCCTCGATTATTTCTATCGCGGTAATACTCATGGCCCATAACTTAGTTTGACGTATAGATATCTGACGGGTTCTCAGAGATCCAGTCCAAGAAACATAGCGCCCAAGTCCTAGTGAGGTCGAAAATCATCAATTTGCGACAAGGAATCCAAAACTTGTTTTTCAACATCCAGCGCAATCTCAGCCTTGGTTGGGTTGGGGTCTTAGATTCGCTTCCGCAGAGGAAATCAGATATGGAGTTCGTGAACAAGGACTTGTTAGTGCATCTCTGGCCAAGCTTCACTTTTGAGTTGGAGGAAATTCTCGAATTCGAGAAGTTTTTCATGCTCTGGGGAAAAGTCTTGTACGGCCTATACTTCTCCGAGTTCTCAGGCAGTCTTCGGCCTCTTTGCACAACAATGCCTTGGACCATCTGGCCCGCTCTGGTAGTGCTATGGGGTGTTTGTTGGATGTTTTATCCGCTTTCCGATTTGAACGGGCACACTAGCCGGTTTGAGGGCGAGAATTCTAGCGGTCAAACCCTGGGTAAACATTGCCCTCCTTCTCATCGCAAAAAGCCACTCACCTTCTCTCAGATATCAATTGGGATCGCGAACTTTCGGCCATCAGCTCCGATGAGCTTGCGTCCACTGTATTCAATCCCGACTTCCTACTGGATCTCGAACAGCAACCCGTGCCTGGTCCCGCAGCTAGTTCTCATCAAGCAACATCCATAAACTTTGTACCGGCTTTATCATCAGTAAACCCAACAGATCTCGTTCTTTTACCATTTGACAACGATGACATCTCGAGCACCATTGGTGTAGGTACTAGCGCTACTCCGTATCATGTCGTCAACCCAATTCAAGGAGCTGCAGAAGATCAACAGACAGGAATAGCAGCTTCTGCAGCCCTTGATATATCAAATACATCTTCCGATAATGGACGGCTTCCAGATAGGGCTTATAGCGCTACTGCGAATGGCCTTCAGACCAAACCTTCTCATAATTCTAAGCACGGTCAAGGTGAAAGATACCACTGTCCCTATCCGGACTGCAACCGTTCCCGCGAAAGACAAGGACGAGGCTTCTCTCGCAAAGATCATCTCGATCAACATCTTCGGGGGCCACATAAGCAGTCGTCACCGGCAAGAGTGCGGAACCCGGCTGCTGCATCGAACTCGCAGTCCAAGAAACGCAAAAGCAGAGAAGATGGGGAGCCAGACGTGCACAGTTCGAATGAGCTCATAGACGAAAACGTGGAGGGCCTGGCAGAAGAGCGGAGGTTGCGCGTGCTGGCGGAGCTGGAGACTCAGCGGCTGTGTCAGGAAAATCAGCGGCTACGTGAGGATAAGCAGGAGTTGCGTCAGGACAGGCAAGAGCTGCGCCAGGACAATCAGCAGCTGCGTCAAGAGAATCAGCAACTGCGTCAGGACTATCAGCGGCTGTGTCAGAAGCTTGAAAAGATGAATGTCGGGTAGAAAAGTATGAGGAACGATTGGACAGGATGACGACCATTTTCGAAGAGCACAAGAGGGAGGATCTGAAGGGGAGGTGGGTCACTTGGATTATTTCTTGACAACTTGCATACCAGACCTTTCATGCCTTTTTCTTGTGTCGCCAGATTCTGTATAAGCCAGGACTTTTTAAACACGGCTTGATCAGGTAAACGTGGTTAGACATGCGCGTTGAAGCAATTGCACCCTAAATTTCGAACCACTTCGTGTTGAGGGCCGGCCGGTAACGCAATGTCAACAGATTTTCTACCTCCATCAAGGCATGCCAGAAGGAATGTCGGCCCGAAAATTCTACCCAGATCATGAGTCTGAATCCACATCACGGCGACCCCCATCCAAATCCTAGCTATTTCGAGCTCTCATTTATAACAATTAGCGACAGAGTTGTGAGCATCCTTCTTAATATCTTTTACAGCACGAAGCTGTTTCTCTTCATCTGGTATCGCTAAACCGTCGAAGCTTTCCAGCGTCTCTAACCAAATAGTCTCAGACGCACCTCCACCGATATGCCTCCTACGCACCCATTGTTCTTGATGTTTGACTTTTCAAAGTTCTCCTGATCTATATTTTAGATGTTGCGTGGACTGACTAGCAAAATTGGGTAATCAAATTAGAGTCACAAACTAGATCAGATACATCATGCGATGGAGCTCCTGGTAGACTTAGACATTTCGATGTCAGATGGTCGTCTGATACCTTCACCAGTACACGGGCCGTGTTCTTGGCGGTGCCCACGAGGCTCAGCCTCGCTAGATCTTGCTGCTCTAAAACGTGCTAAGTGTTACTCGTCAGGGTGGTAAAATCAACGGGCTAGAATGCTCTGTTGTAGCACTCGTTGTGATGTGTTCTCAAGCCGGCGCTTATGGGGAGATGTTGCTTGGAAGACTGAATCCACGGCAAGCCACCTTAGGTAACGTCCTGTCTTTCACCGCCGTCTTACGCCGTCTTGCGCCGCCGTCTTCTTCGCGAATGTGAGAGCTGAAATGAAGGTCAGCTACACAGCCTCCCCCTTTTATGTCCTTGTATCTCCTTTACTACCACATGACTCGTGGCGATCGTACAGTATCTATGCGTCTAGTATCGGGTACAGAATAAGATTCCTAGCGATCGTTGAATCACGCATGCATTGTAATTTAACTCTCTGTATATAAGTTGAATGTCTTTTTCTCCTGTCAGTTCAATCTCATAGATTCATCCGCAATAATGCATCTCTTGATTAGCTTTCTCGTTTTTAGCACTTTCCCTCTTGCGCTCGCATTGAATCTCACAATCGTCCCCAACGATCTCGGTCCCTATCCCATCGCCATACATACACACGTCCTCCAAACCTCCCGCAATGACACCCTTGCTCCCACTCCACAGTTACGACGCCTCTTATTCAATACATACGCCCCTGTCTTCACTCCCGGCTTCACCTGTCTCTCTCAAACCAACGTCCCCTATATGCCACAGTTCACTCTCTCCTTCTACGACACCCAGCTCTCCACCAACTACGGCGTTCCCCAGGGCACCATCTACCGTCTTCGCCTCCAAAACTGCACGTCGCAATCCTCCTCTGCCCTCACAGCCGCTAATGCCCCGCTCATAATCTTCTCGCCTGGCGCTGGTGCAAGCTTGTATGAATATCAAACCTACCTTTCCGCCATCGCCAGCTCGGGTTTTACAGTCATCGCCATCGATCACACTTATGACGCCGCCATCGTTGAATTTCCCGACGGCTCGATCGCGTTCAACAACTACCCGGCAGAGGAGAGCAATGGTACGCTAGCGCAGCAGGACTATATCAACGGCGATGTGCTTGCGCCGCTGAGAGTTGCGGATGTGCAGAGCGTGCTGGATGCCGTGGAGCAAGGAAGCATCGCCGGGCTAGAAGCGTTTGCGGTAGGAAACGGGACAAAGGTGAAGGCTGGAGTTATGGGACACTCGCTGGGTGGGACAACGGCGATCTTGGCGGCTGCGACGGATAAGAGGGTTGTAGGAGCGTTGGCTATGGACGGGACGCTGGTGGGAGAGGCGTTGAATAAGACGGTGAAAGTGCCGGTGTTTGTATTTGAGAGTGAGGGCAGTGTGACCTCGGGAAACAGGGTTGGGCCGAGTTTCAACGCGTCGTGGGCGAATTGGGAGTCGCAGAAGGAATGGGTGGTCGTCAATGGGACGGCGCATGATTCTTTTACAGATCTGGTTGTGGCGGCAGATCTTTTGGGTGTGAGAAGCGTGCTTCCACCGGCCAGTGGACAGGTGATTGGAACGATTGGTGGAGCGAAGATGACGAATGTGCTGTGGAGATGGGGCGTCGGGTTTTTCGGGAACTTGTTGAAGGGACAGGAAGAAGATTCGTTCTTCAAGGATCCTAGTATTGAGTTTCCGGAAGTCAACATTGTTAGATCTGACCTCTGAGTTGGGAATTTGCACACTGCAAACAGCTCTTAGCTTCGTTTAGTCCTGCAGAGGTGCGTATGGGGAGCCTCATGGCAGTGAAAGCAACGAAAGTAGTAAATGTCCTCTTACTAGGAGGGAAGCTCGGAAAATCCTCGTACAGTGTACGGAGAGCTCCTGCGACGGTACGCCTGGAACGACATTAGGACAGACATCGCAGACCCTTTCGAGTACTCCGTACCGTAAGTAGTCACACCATACTACGGCATGGACGGAAAAAGCTAAGCTGAAGGTAAGAATAAGCCGCTGCTCTGAAGAATCAACATACCATATTTAAGGCTTGTCATTTCAGAGACCATTTCAAAGCCTTCAGAACCGAGTCAGCAAGTCTAACCAAATCTTCCTCATCCTTGAGTCCACGAGAAGAAAATACGATCTTTCTTCCTGAAATTCCAATCATCTCAGTCAAGCAAAGTCATCGTGAAGCAATCCCTCATCATTGCCTTGCTCGCAGCTCTCGCTGTCGCTGCTCCAGGTCAGTCATCTACCTGAGCTCACCACCTTGGGATTAATAAGTTAGACCCTGATTCTCGGCTCAAAGCCGAGCGTGATGGGACTACTGAGTTCGATTCGAACTTCGCGCTTAAAGCCAAGCGCGATGGCGCTGCAGATTTCAACATCAATGGGTTTAATTTGGGGTTGCCGATAGGGCTAGCGGGATGGACCGAAAGCCGTTGGTTCTACGGTAGACTAGCGTGCCGGTATTCCGTTCCTTGTAACCTAGGTACCTAGGTATCTACCTGGTAGGTACCTTAGATACGTCCCTAAGTCAAACATGGCAGACATTCATTGCTCGAAACAATTAGTGGGCATTCTGCTGCATGGAAACCACCAAAACACATATGATCCGCCACAGTAGCACTTGACCGGAGCTTGCGCGTCACAGGAAGTCAGGCAGCAATATTAAAACCTGCACGGTAACCCAAAGCACATAGTTGGAGGATATCTACGAGTGCCAGCCAGAGCTGGGCCCTTCTGCCTACAAACTTCTCTGCGTGAACAAAACGTCTGCCTTGCCTTAGCCGTGATGCATGAGCCAAGCAAACGCTGCTCTTTCTTGATAAGGTTTCCTCTTGTCCTTATATCGCTGGAGCCTAGTACTCGTCTTTTCTAAAGGATTTCTTCCAATTCTAGCTTAGCGCCCTCCTTGAATGCTCTTCAGCTCCGTTTTTCGTGCACAACCAGTCCGTCCCTGCGGTACCTCATTACGTGAAGCCAACCCACCAAGTGAGGACTGAGAAGTCGCACTGCTCACATGCTATCCCATGTTCAGAACAGATAAGGATGAGCAGCGAGTAGCAACCTACCTTACGTACCTTAGGCATAAGAAAAGTCGGGACTGCCTCTCAGCTTACAAAATTACAGAGCACCTCATTTCAGAAGATTCAGAATTCTTTATTCAGCATTGTGTCTCGATCAATTAGAATCGCAATCACTGGCGGGGGCGTGGCTGGTGCGTCCCTCTTATACGCGCTTCTGCCCCATGCCAACCTGGATGTGCACATCTTCGAAGCGGCAGCGTCATTCAAAGAGGCTGGTTTGGCCATTGGACTAGCTCGTAATGCCCTCGCTGCCTTAGATCTCATCGGCCCTTCGGCAGCGCAATGCCTCAAACAAGCTGGTGTCGTTCCTATGGTAGGCGTCCGATTCATGCTCGCCCAGGGCAATGGCGCAGGCAACATGATCGATGAAACCAAAGATGAGGCCACGGGGAAACGCGTCACCAGCATTGTTCACCGCGCTGCTCTTCTTCGGAAGTTGTTAGCTAACGTGCCTCAAGAACGCATGCATGCTGGCAAGAAGCTTGATAAGATTGACCATGATAGCGATGGATCCACAACACTTCGTTTTGCTGATGGCTCTACCCATGAGTGTGATATTCTTGTTGGTGCTGATGGCATCCATAGCACTGTTCGCAAGTACATCTTGGGTACCAACGATCCCGCCGCCTCTCCTAGAAACACCGGTTCATGGTGCATTATGACACTGAAGCCGCTCGCAGAAGCTCAAGCGAGCATCGGTAAGGGAGTCGTAGATGTCGAGGACGCCCGCGAGTATTCGTGGATTGGCGACAGATCGTACATGCTGCACAACGTTTTGGATCAAGGTCGACTCGTGCAGTTCGTCATCGCTTCTCACGAGAAGGATGCAGAAGATTCGAATCGCTGGACACGTACCGTCAGCGCCGACGAGATCCAGAAGCTCTACCAGGTCTGGCCACCACAATTGTATAAGGCAGTGGATCAGGTATGGCAATACTTTGCCTCCCCTAGCGACAGATTGACAAGAAGCTGAAACGTTGTGTAGCTACTTTGCAATGCGCCCGAACAAATTGCCATGTATCTCTGGGAGCACCCCCCTGCGCGTACCTTTGTATGTGGTTCCGTCTGCATCGTGGGCGATGCTGCACACGCCACGACACCTTGGCAGGGCCCTGGCGGTGGCATGTCCATCGAGGACAGCCTGGTTCTCTCCACCTTACTCGGCCGCGCAAAGACCCCAGCTGAGGCGCTGGCCGCTCTTAAGGTGTACGACCAGGTCCGCCGCCCGCGCACACAGCGCATCGTTGAGTCGAGCCGAGGCACAGGCCTAATCATGAACGGCTTGGGACAAGATACGAAGCTGGACTTTGAGAAATTGAGGGCGAACCTGTTGCCGAGGTGGGACTTCATTATCGACTTTGACAACAAAAAGCACTGTAATGAGGCGATCGAGCTGATGGAGAGGGAGCTACGATCTTGAATCGGAGTGTTAAGCTCGAGTGATAGCGCACTGTTGACTTGCACGTCAGAACATAAAACAATAATGGAGACTTACCAATGAAATTCCCGTGGCTGTCTGGGCATGCAGTTTCCAGTTCGGGTTAACAATCTTACCAGAGCCCCATACGGATAATTACTTAGAGAGGCGGAACGTCGCATTTCTCGTCTCTAGGCTCCTAACAGGCTCCTAGAGAGGGGAAGGGAGAAATCAGAGCCCAGCAGGTGGCCTGTTTTGCAATCAACAGATGTGCGACAGCGTACCACAATGATGCGTAATGTTTGCTAGGCATTCATTGAGTGATCCAGGATCGTGCCTAACGTACCCCGCAATCACTAGCTGCCAACTTACTAGCTAGCTTACTATGCTACAGCGAAATGGTTCTCTGACGCGCAAAGACCGGCTTTCGATAACGACTTGGCACCTCGCTTAAGCGCTGGAAACCAACTAATCCAAACTTTCAATTTTCGCGTATAGGGAGGTATTTAGTTGCACGCAAGCCCATCGCACGAAGCTTTGCCAAAGTTGACAGGGCCTTGACATTGTGGCAATGGCTAGAAATATTTTTCATCGTCGTACGGATATATTCTCGCTCCAGCCCACACGTTAGCTCTTATGGACAAGACACAGGCGAAATGCTAATCTTCAGGTTCGGTCCCTTGGCAAAGATGATATATCAGCATGATATCTTACATTGAGGCTCAACGAACAACTCACACTGCCGAACGACTGGCCTGTAAGAGCCTGGTAGGCGCTCTGGTCGATGTCCAAGGCATTGGTCGAACTGCTGCCGCACCGTTCATCTGCCGGCACATTGGTCTTGCAGTAATTGAAGGCGCTGACGCTGGGGCAGCTGTCAATTATTTGGACGGTGACGCTTCGTCCAACGCCGCCTATGGATGCTCCACCATAACCTCCTTCATTTGTCACAACGTAGCACTTTCCGCAGTTACTGGTTGGGCAGGCTGGGCCAGAATATCCAGATACCGGAGTTTGGCCGTTGCAGTTATTATAGTTAATTGAAGCGTAGCAAAGGCCGCCGCTGATGTTGGGGGAGATGTCTCCGGCAGCAGCTCCGTACGTTCCCGAGAACCCTGCATTTTGATTGGTATTCGCGAGGTACAGTCCTTGACCCTTACAGAACATAGTACATACCTGTCTTTGGTCCGCAAACAGTCGTTGACTGCGATGCATAATTATTGAAAGTTGCCACACCTGAATAAGTCTGACGCCGTATCAATTTCTGGGTAGAGTCAATGGCCATGGCACTAGTAGCCAGCAAGATGGTTGTAGCATAGGTCCACATTGTCTGTTAGCTTCGAAGGTGGCACAAAAGAAACTTGGAGTTTAAACATTGCTCTTCACGACAAAGAACCTTATTTATACGATACTTAGTATGCGCGCACTGGGCAAATCTCGTAACATCGTACGTCGATATTTCGTATAGTTCAAGTAGTGTGTCGCCTTATAGGATGGATGGCTCGGAAGAATTCATGCGGCTAAAAGTTTCTGAAACAATCAAGGTCAGTTTTGCCGCCCAGCCGACACAATACCGTCGTTGCATTAATTTTTACGCTGCTAATATGCCTTTATTTTCCCACTTATCATCCCCGTGCATGTAGATATCATCTCAGAAACTTCTCACGTGGAAAGTCAAGGACGAATGGTAAGCTTGTCACTGAGAGATGAACATTGTACAGAGCCTCCAAAGCTGGAATCTTGTCTGTTGACGGGGTGACGGGACCAAAGGTTTCTAGCTAGATTGGGTAAGTGCTGTCATCCGGTCAGGTAGTTTTTCCCGCCAATCTGATTCTGCGTCCAGTGGAGAACGAAGCAGAAAATGTCTTTTGTGCTATACTCCTGCTATATGGCAGTGAAAGGAAATTACTACTCTAGGTAGTAGTAGCAGTAATTACTATTTTACCAATATTATTACTGCTTCACTATTACGCTTCGCTCGATACAGAAACCGAGGTAAAGACGATAGTGGTTGACGACGAATACAGTAAATACCCATCGAAGCTTCACAGTATAAGTCGCTGCCTTCCGTTTCCTATCGAAATTTGTGGGGGCTGTCGCTGAATTAAACAGGTACTCATGCTTCTTCTTCATCTCCAAGAATCATGGAAATATTAAATCCTTAATCAATTTCTGACTGTTTTCAGACTTTCTGTTACTTTCTGTTATCAGTCCTTTCTTCTTTTCGTATCAGCCTCCGTCAAAGCGAGCAAGGGGCGCAAAAACACTGTCGGTCCGATCTGATCCAATACGAGCGTGATTGATCTTGGATTGGTCGGGTTGAGAAATGATTAGGGTCGAAGTTGTACAAGCATTGGAACAACACTAACCCAGTTCGATAGCTATTCGTCAGTAATTAATATAGTCGACTACATGTTTTAACACTCGAAGCGACAACTTGTTTGGCGAGGTGAACAGTTATTGCAGCCTAGCAAAGAATACCTTTCTGCCTATCTCTGGCACTACAGAGGTCCATTTCAAAAGTTTTGTCATGCGCGGAGATTTCGCGAGTGACACAGTTCAAGCTAATATTGTTAGAATTTTCGAGGTTATGACCGATTGTCAACTAATAAATTAGTGTCTGCTGGGGGGACTCCCCGAATCAACACGCCAACCTTTAGCGCGGGACAAAACTTTTGAGATGGACTTCTATAGTCGTACTCCCGATCATAGGTTGAGCAACCTATATGGGCGTTTCTCCGCTGCCTAGAAGGTGGCACGCTTTATAAATTAAGCTGATGACGCGACACTGTCAGGACATGTCAAATTACGAACCCTGTTATGCTCATCGCCGAAGTATTAAGCTGTCATGAGTTACCACGTCTCCTTGTCGTCTCGCGTCTCTATCTTGAAACCCTCTAAAGAAGCCAAGTATTGAAGTAGCGATCTGGATCCATCCCAACTAGGTGTAGCGCAGCCAACAGTAAACCGGTTTCTAGCCTCAGCCTAGACACCTATATCTTCAAGAACCAAGAATTCTAACAACTTCAGCGTGTACTCCATCAAGTTCTTTTCAAGAGATGGCCTCAAGGCTCGCACAATACCAGGAGCATCCACCCATTAGAGACGATGACAAGTCAAATCGGTCGTCGTCGCCAGTTTGTATGATACCCCTCTTGAATTTGAACAGCCAAACTGAGATCTCGCTGTCCCGATTTAGCTTGGCGGTCTGACTCGATGAGAAAACTCCTTCTTACTGGTGCAACTGTATTACCATTGCTTTTCAGCATGTGCTTGCTGGTACTGAACGTCTCAAACATACGTTTTACTGAACACTTGCTATCCTTTGCATTATATGACAGAGCCATGACACCGATTATCGTTACAATTATCTCTGCCGCTCTTAGCTTTCTAAACGTGTACACGGTAACCCAGCTTATCCTCCTTGCGACACGAACACTCCTTGTCCGGCAGTGGCTCAGCTTGGACATGATCAAATTAGTTGGAGGCATCGCATCTGCGCAATTTGAGGTAGTCTCCCTATGGAAAAAGTCTGCGAAGGAGGTCACACCTCTGATTCAGTAAACTTTCCAAAACGCCTAGGCGACTGGTGTTTGTGATCGATGGGCTCTGAGTCTCTTGATATTACATCTCGCTGAGATAG
Organism: Bathelium albidoporum; assembly: GCA_021031095.1. NCBI lineage: Eukaryota > Fungi > Ascomycota > Dothideomycetes > Trypetheliales > Trypetheliaceae > Bathelium > Bathelium albidoporum. The sequence goes on from JAGFVP010000016.1 coordinate 51,975, forward strand.
TTCACAAGCAGTAACGTCACTCAGGATCTTAATAGAAGGAAGCAACTGAAAGAGAGATCAATGATTTGTATTGTAGAGGTTTATTTCCGGATCAAAGTACAATAAGACTGTTGATTATTTAGAAACGCTGATATGTTGCATTCTTGGTCTTCTTCAAAGGCGACAAATAAAACTTTAGAGTCCGTTGCTTGGTCTGGCATAGAGAAGCGTTTGCTGAGTAATCATTGAACTAATTTTCCGAATCCTGGATCCGACTTTAGGTGCACAAAGTACTCCTTTGTTTGCTTTGCAAATTACAGCTTTCTTACATTTTGAACCTTGCCTACTTTCCACACGATACAAATCGTCGTTCATATCCGCTCGAAGCTATTCAATCATTGTCCGAATATGTAACAGTCGTCTAAACTCTGATACTTCTTAAAAAAGCCCCGAATGTCACCCGCGCCACATGATTGACTTCGACAATACTTGAAGAATGGAGCACGCGATTCAAACAGATTGATGCATGTATGAGAACCGGGGAGCCCGACCAGTGCCATATCTCCGCACGCACTTTGCGCGGCAAAATCTCCTCAACCCGTACAAGGAGTTCGTCACGGATAGGACACATAGTCATACAACATTCGTATCATAGAAAAAATGAAACAAGCCCTCGCAGGGCAATCGATACTTGTATAATATTCCACTAGGTTCGTTTTCTCAGAGCTTACGTGCAACGGACGAAAGGGACAATATGTCATTTCCTGACATCTTAGCAATAGCGGTTGCATATGGACAATACTAGCTCTGTGGCACGCACTATCTATGTTTGGGGCTTGTTTCGGTCTTAACTCTTAGAAACTCCGCCTATTGGTTGTAAGTTGACCAATGTTCGAGTGATGTACCTTAATGCATACAGAATACTCGTTTACATCACAACGTTGTCCACCTCGAAGGTCATCACCTGATTCGTCGCGAATTTCGACGAGAACTTTGACCCACTGAGGTACGTGTCGCTGTAGCTGACATACTTGTCGCCACTGCTGATCTGTGTACTCCAACGCTTGACCAGAGCTCCACTCGTGCCAGGGGTGCTAAACTTGGACAGATCGAAAGTTATAGTTTGGGCACTTCCCCAATTCACAGCAACGATGATTAGCCTCTTGTTTGTGGCGTCATACGCCGCAGCTGTATAATCGCTGCCACCATCAAGGATGGTCATTCCTTTCCGGATATGCCGTGTAAATTGCGCCAGGACGTAGTATTTCTGGCTGACGGCCCCAGTCGTAACAGCATCATTGTTCCCATCTATTAGGCCCCACCCGCCGCCGTCAATAGCCTGCCAGTATACCCACCCCGTGGGATGGAGCCAGCGGAAATCTAAAAGCAGATTGCTCGCGAGCTGAGAGCCGGTTGCGTCGCTTTCGCCATACTCGCTGTTCCAGAGTTTCTTGCCCGCATTATGGGCGAGACTGTACAAGCCGTCACGGGATCCATCGCCATATTGGTAGCCATGGACGTTAATGCGCCCGACCTTGCTCTGTGCAGTGCTGCCAAGACTGTTCCAGGTCGACACTGCCAAATCGTATGTGTTCTCGTCGGATGCAGAGACGAGGGTTGAACTGAGGCCCTGATTGTTCAATTCGGTTCGGAGATAGCCAAGTACCGTTGCCTGCGTACTGACAGCAAAATGACAGCCTTCCTGAGTACCGGTCTGGCCGTTCCACCAGTTCGAGATCGGCTCATTGAAGGCTTCGACAGATGCAAAGTTGATGCCCCAATTGGAACTGGCATACTTCGCAATGGTGGCCAGGTAGAAGGCATGCTGATCGTAATTCCATGACTGCAAGTTATCGCTTGAGCCACCGTTTGATCCAGAAGGATTGTGGTTAGCGCACATCCACCACACAGGCGAGTTGGAGAAAAGTTCGAAAGTATCGGCGCCATTACTCTTTGCTAAAGACAGCATGTTCCGCTGATTTGCATCTACGCTCCAAGTCCAGCTCGATGAGGTTGACGAATTGCTGGCCCAATTTATCCAATACGCATCGACCTGTCGAGAAGCCTCAATATCAGGAGAGACAACCATGGAATCCCCATCGTAAGTGTTTTTGCTGCAGGCACCTGCATTATATCTCGCGATGTTCAGTCCGAGACCTGGAACACTGGCGCCGTTATACGTCGTCGAGGTAGTTGAGAAAAAAATCGAGGCCAAGTCTTGACGGGTGCCGAACGCTTTGGCCCACCATGCCAGCGACACGCCCCATCCCTCCCATGTTCCCCAATTTGTGGTGGAGCTAATGGTAGTCGTTTCGTCTGCTACTGCCCCTGAGGCGAGGATAGTAGCGAGGGCAACTCCAAATAGGGACGGAAGATGCATGACGAGAAGAATGATAACATCGAAGATCGAGAGAACCTTTGTTTTGAGTGAGATTGACAATGCCTTGGAGATGGCATGGAGCACCTATTAATATGCTGACATCCAAGCAGGGATGATTCTGCCGCCAATGAGCGTCAGAGTGGTACTTACTGATGAGTTTAAGACAGCATTGTTAGGCCCGCCTAGAAATGCTGTTGATCAAGAGTTTATTGTTGCTTGGCAAGTATCCAGGTAATCAAACTTACTGAGCCCAGGTCTGTCTACATAGGAAGGGATAGGTGGACTTTTCCAGGAACAATGAAAACCTGATGCGGAGTAATGATATTACCTTGTTTAGCCGCTGGACCATGTGACAACGAGCTGGTCACGTTGTGTTGTATAGGTACCTACCTTGGGTACCTAACCCTGGTGTTTCGACGAGGATCCGGGGTAGTGGCTGTGGGGTACCATGCAGGCGAATTGCAATGCAACATCAAGGCTACGCAACAATCACGTCTCAGGGGTGGCACAGATACTCGCACCTAGTTGTCGCAAAAGGTTAGAAAATGCATCAGCCGAGACGGATAAAATAATGGAGACTGTACCATCAACCTAATCAAAGTTTGTGTAGATTTATTACTTCTCAAGTCTGCCACTGTTTACTAGCTTTCACTTATGTATGTTATCTTCTCTGGCACAAATCAACCATAACTGCATCAATGCATGATCGGCTTGCCGGCCTTGATGCTGCACTGCAATTCGCAAGCAGAGCACAGAAGCATGGGCCTTCATATACGTACCGAGATATTTTTATCTCCTTTTCGTTCAGTGACAGCAAAACATTCAAGGAGTCAGGCTAATGCAGCATTCCATACGGTTTCAATAAACGTGAAAATGCTGGAGTATGCCATCGAATGATGCAATGTAGTTGCGTAGACACCCTTTGGTCCCGCGGCCAATGCATTTACGAAATGTCTTGCGAGGGACTACGCAATGACCCTGCAGCTGTACGTCTCTGTGCTGGTTTCTCAAATCGTAGTTAGCACACTGTCTTTGACGCGAGAACTTTAGACAAATAAAGATTTATTACACTTACCGTCTGCGTTCTTCTAGTTCTCCTCTTCGATGCTGTAGTCCAACTCTTAGCTAAGCTCTCAACGGCGACAGCGACATGGAAGTCTGAGGAGTGTCTTGCAAAAATTATGTATCGACGCGAATTGTGTATTGAATGAAGAGAAGTTCTAGGTCAAAAGTACCCAATGCGCCGTGTTCGTCCCCCAACCAGTTAGCGATTAGTCACAAATGCCCAGGTAAGCTGTTTGCTTTGTCGTCAAATTCTGCAACCTCATTATTAAATTAGCTTGAGAAGAGTTAGCATAGGGAATTGTGATGTCGATAGATCGTATTGAGAGCTACGGCGATTAAAGTATATGGTAACCCACGTAGACATTAGAAAAAGGGTACTACTTCTTCTGAGCTGCTAAGAGAGCAGACTCCTTATCTTTCTAACAGAGTCGAACCTATTCATTTAGTATCATACCGTCAAAGATGAAGACACTTATCAATTGAGAGGTGGTACGAAGTCAGAAACTCCGATCCTCTGAAATGAGGTGCTCTGTAATTTTATGAGCTAAGATGCAGTCGCGATTTTTTGGCATGTTAACTTACGTAAGGTAGGTTGCTATGCGCTGCTCGTCCCCGCCTATCTTGATTCTTGAAGCCGGGATAGCAAGCGAGCAATATGACTTTCCAGCCCCCAATTGCTGAGTCCGCTATATGCAATGAGGTACCGTACGGGTGGATACTCATTGATTGATGCTGGAAACTGACTGACGATACAAAGTACATAGTGCATTGTTGTTTGAGAGGAGACCAAAAATCAGAGCCCAGATTGCAATCACACCTGTCACTGACGAACAGCAACTAGTGACACACTGCAGGTAGAGCTTTCCAAGTTCCAATCTTCCAGCCACATTGATGTTCTGGTACAACCATCGATGATCACCCCGTCCATCGACCATATACCATTACCGATTTGCGTAAACTCTCTTCACGCTAAGACGGTCGCCGCCGCCTCTTCCAGTCCCTTTTCGGCGTCATCCTTCGTACCATCTTTCTTCACGTATGCGCTAGCCATCACAGCATGAGTCCCACCATTGTCATTTCTCCACCGCTTAATGGGAGATGGAATTTTTCCGGCGTTGGGCTGCATTTGGTACTTGTGGTACACACCATCCGTCCTCGTGACCTCCCCATCATAATCCCATCTGACCCCGACTCTCTGTTGCTCAGCGGAGCCTTTAGGATAAGCTGTCTGTCCCCGTCCAGCACTTGGACTTATGAATTTCTTCCACGCATTTCCCTCAACGATTTTCTTGATGCAGTTCTTGAGAGCCTTTAGCATGGTGCTGTGCAATTTCGAGTTCTACAATCTCAGCCCTGTTCCTGCTTGGTTGGCTTGGACGCGTGTCTTACCTGTGGGCGAGAGATTGGACAGTATAGTAAACGTTATGGAGCGAAAGAAATTTTTGAGTAATTGGTAGGCATTGGCAGTAATTTCTCGAGGAGATACTGAACCAGATTGAGGGGCGAAAAGAAGAAGCTTAAATAGAGTCTTTGAATGAAAGAGAATCAGCGAGGCACGAATAGCTACGCCAAGGATACAACAACAACAGGAGAAGTCACCAGCTCGTTTCATGATCTACCAATCATTCACCATTCTTTCGACCTGCGAAACCCGGCACCTGCATAGGCAGCGACACTGCCTCAGACTGTCATATGCCATGTGAATCGTTTGGCTAATAAGCAAAGCTCGATTTAAGAGTGGCACAATTCATTCTTGCTAGCCTTCGATGAACTATACATTACAGATTGTTGGCATCGCCCCCCCAGCTCAGCCTGTTCATGATTTTCCAATGTGTGCCTCGCAACCAACAGACATATGCCACAGCAATGCAGACTGGGGCAATCTTACAGGGCGCTGAGGCCGTCAAAATACCCTTTAGCAAATATTGAGCGAATCAGAAATGAATCAGGGCTAAGCATCAAAAACACAGCTTGAGGTGAGAAATCGTATAGCGCCGCGCCGAAGACGCACTAGCCTGACTAATCGAAGCTTGGAAGCACTAAGGGTACCTACGGTAGGTATTGAGCTAGGTATTAACACCCCCTTTGCCATTTAAGTATGGTCTTCTGCCGGCACGTCTATGGTTCTTGGGGCATCTTTCGTCTGCGTGGACAGAGGTTTTTATCGCTGAAATTTAGAAATCTCTTTCGGGGCTTAAGTTATTCTGTGGCGTATCGATCATCCCAGGAACGTCGAGACTTATTCGAGTACACGTCTGGACGATGGATGTTCGTAAGTCTTCTTCTCGTGCAAGCTACGTTCTCATTTGACATAGAATCCAGTTGCAATGACGCGCTGAGGAGATCGGAGAGGAAACGCATTTTTAATTCATCCGAATTTAAGCGACTTGCAGCCGCAGCAGTAAACCGGAACGCAGAGAATGTTGTCCGCTTTGAGAAACTTGCTGAAGGAGGGTTCAATAGGACGTATCTGATTACTATGCAAGATGGTCTTCAGCTTGTTGGACGTATTCCGTATAGATTTACCGAACCCAGAAATCTGGTTGTGGCCAGCGAAGTCGCGACCATGGATTTCCTCCGCTCTCAGAACCTGCCGGTTCCTGAAATCTATGACTATTCAACCACCCCGGAAAATGCTACTGGTACGGAATACATCTTCATGGAGTTCGTTCGAGGTACCAATCTTGGAGACATCTGGTACGACATGTCCGAAAAAGCGAGGATTCAGATGGTCCACAATATCGTGAAATTGGAATCTCGCTTGTTTGCTCTTCCATTTCCAGCGAGCGGAAGCCTGTATTACGCCAGGGATCTTGAACCTGGGTGTGTTGCGGTTGAGTTACCTCCCAGCGAATCTGGAGATCACAGCCGCTTTTGCATTGGTCCTGATATGACTCTCGATTCATGGTATGGAAAAAGACTTGAGCTACAAGCCCCTTGTGGACCATGTACGTTCAATTTCTTACAATCACACGTGCTTATGTAGCTTGTTGTCTAAGGTCTTCTTGATTCGGCTCCAATGTTGCCAACTCAGACTGATTTCCAAAAGATACAAATCCGGAAGACCTTCTTGCAGCTGGCGCTAAGAAGGAAATCGCGTATTTGAACAAATTTGGACATGCTCTATATCCTCTCAATCGAGTTCGTAGAGAGATCTACAATTATGAAAAGCAGTCACACGAAGAACACATGATCAACCTTCGAAAATACCTTGAGGTTGTGCCCCATCTAGTTCCAAAAGGGGAGGGAAGTCTTTTACGACCCGTAGTGCGACATCCAGATCTTCAACCAAATAACGTTTTCGTTTCCGATAATTACGAAATCACTGGTTTGATAGATTGGCAACATTGTTCCATATTGCCCCTCTTCCTGCATTGTGGCATCCCATTCAGTCTCCAAAACTACGGCGATCCAGTCTCCGAGTCCCTCGAAACTCCGCAACTACCCTCGAACTTCGATGGCCTCTCCGAACACGAGCAGTTCAAGCAAGCTCTTCTCCTCCGCCGCCGCCAGCTCCACCACGCGTACCTCACCACCACCGTCCATCGCAATACACGCCACCACCATGCGCTCGCCCATCCACACGGTATCCTCCGCCGCAGACTCTTCAACCACGCCCGTGCACCCTGGGAAGGCGACGTCGCGACCCTGGCCGCTGACCTCGTGCGCCTCCAGCAGGCGTGGCCAGCGCTCGCGCCAACGTCGAAGACGCCCTGTCCGGTGTCGTTCTCCGAGGACGTGGCGCAAGAGTGGCTCCGGCTAGATGCGGCGCAGGAGGACGCGGATGCGCAAATGGTAGCGTGTCGGGATGTTGTGGGGGTCGGGTCGGAGGACTGGGTGCCGGTTGAGCAGTATGCACAGGCTAGGGAGCGAGAACGGGAACTGAGGGCAGATGCGTTAGAGGACGCGGAGTCGGAGGAGGTGAAGGCTAGGATAGAGGAGCATTGGATTTTTGATGACTTTGACGAGGAGGAATACACGTAGCATGGGAGTAACATGGTGGAACTGCAAGTATTGCATGGCTCTGTGTGTGGAGACTACTAACTTCCGGCTGTCAGACATGTACGTTAGTTTTGGATGAAGACTTTGTTCGAATAGATACGACAGAATCTGGAGGATGAGGGTATGTCTAATCTGTATCTCAAGCTGTGGTAACAGAGCGGATGAGACTGCAATCCAGGCCTGATCAGAGTATACTCACGTCCCGACGGAGTTCTCGTCGGAATGGCTAAAACCGTAACAAATTAAATTGAGTCTCAAATTCGTTCTCCAGATTGATGCATACAACTTCTTCCAGCAGCACTGCCCGCCTCTCCCTTTTGCGTGTCAAATCTTACACCCGCACACCACTGCCCCAACCATGTCTCTCGCGTTCTCATCTCTTCCCCTTCTTTCCTCCCTTCGGCCCCCTCGCTCCCATTGTCGCCCGTGTCAATGCCCGCCTCTCCGCCTTCCGCTTCCGCACTCGCAGCGCGGCAAACCGGTCCTTGCGCACGTACTTATGCGGCGTCACCCTTTGCTTCTCCTGAGCGCTGCCACTTTCCGCCGCGCGATCTGCCGCACGTCCAATCCACCAATTCGCCTCGCGGAAGGCAAATTTGCGCGTGTGTGCAAAGGTTGAGGGATCGGGTGCTGAGGATGAGGAGGGAAAGGAGGAAGAAGCCAGGGAGGAGGCAGACGCAGCAGCAGCACCGGTAGGGGGAGCGAAGGACGGCGGATGTTCCGGCTGTCCTTCTACTACTGCGGCAAGCACGCCGACAGTGTTTCCCGCAACTTTGTCTGTGGTGCTTGTCTCGATGTCGGTGCGCGGCACTGCGATCATGCCTAGACGGCGGCGGCGCGCGGCATTAGGAGGGCGCGGGAGGACGTCGGTGCGGCGGAGGACGACACCGATATAGCGGCGCTTAGGGTGCAACTCTGGGTCGCGGTAGTACTTGACGAAGCCAGGCTGAGTGGCGAAGAGGGTGTGGTCGCGGCCCATGCCCACGTTTTCGCCTGGGTGCCATTTGGTGCCACGTTGGCGGAAGATGATGTTGCCGGGGATCACATACTGTTCTGATGATGGATCTTAGCATCAATGATTGAAGTGTAGACTGAGGTTGAAGAGAGTCATCAAAGGGCGGGGGTAGGCTGATGCTTGATGAGACATATGGTAGAATTGCGCAGAGCACTGCTGGTAAAGCCACCGCGAAGAAACAAAGAGATGCGATGTCGACATACCGCCAGTCTTCTTGGCTCCTAATCGCTTTCCAGCCCCTTGCTTGGGTCCATTGGCTCGACCTTCTGCGGCATGCGTTGCATTTCGGACGAATGTGAGGATGGGAGAAGAATGGGTTCTGATGGCGTTCGCTCGGAATGCGGTATTGGCGCTACAGACTGGACATATTGATTGAGCAGCTTTGATTGCAGTGTTGCTTATCGGTCGGAGCGAAGAGGGCATTCTTGGGAGCAGCATTGAGTGGCGTTTCGACGAAAGAGGCCTTCAAAGTGGTGGAGGTCGGAGCTCGAGTTTCTTCGCGGGTGAGCCAGGGTCTAACCGAAGTTGACGCCAGACATCGTAAATAAATAAGCCTGTCGTCCACAGGAATGCATCTCTGAGTGACCCGCGATTCTGGGATCAGCATCTCAGAAAGATACCTGCCGGCATCAGCCAAGCCTTGTAATTTATATCACATATTAGAGCCCCCAAGGCAAGGACGTCCACTCCTCAGAATTCTGTAATCCCACAGGTTTTCATCCAGCCGTCGTCGCGGTTGGTCGTTAGATTCAACTAAAGGTGGGAGGAAAACCCTTGCCAGTCCTTTGCGGAGACACTTGAGTGAGATTCACAGGACAGCGGTTCGCGATGTTCCAAGCGTGCTGCTCGCCTGTGGAAGACTTGAGTATTGACTCGTTACATTCGCTCAAAACGGCCCTTCCATTCAGCTTGCTTCCATATCATTCCATAGCCGCGAGATTTCATCAATATCATTCCTAATTCATCTGGGGCTTCAGTTGTCGTTTGATGGTTTGGTGAACGTATTTGGCAAAAAGGGGCCTTGAAGCTTGTTGACGGCCTCACAAATTTCTGTTCCAGCCGTCTGAAGCTATTTATAATGAGAGACGCCCGGGTCTAGTAATTTACGTCGATCCACTTTTGCACACTTATCGATCCATGTGCGCGCAGCCAACTCCGCAAATGGGTCGTTGGCAACAACAATATCAGAACGTGGAAACAACCCGCCATGAGTCTCTCGCAACCTTGTTGAGAACCCCTTGTGCCTAGTTGACTTAGGCTTCAATCATTCTTCATGTCCGCTACCAGTCCATCCCCTTTTGGCGTCCTGACCTCGCTCAATCGGGTACAGAAAGAGAGGATCATTGTTGGATATATTTCCCGCAGTCGTAACCAGCCTCCATCATGGCTGGATCAACGCGGCTCTCCAAAATGGATCTCGGGTCTGTGATATGAGATCCATCCAGAGGGTTGACTGCCTGTCCCTTCTACACGTCGAAGCCAAGATCCAGACCGCTATGAACAATCTCAGATACGAGCTGGTAATGGTATCCTGGGCTATGATCTGGAAGAAGGTGAGGAAATGACTCTCCATGTCGTAGAGAGGATGGTCCTAGTCCAAATATCTTAAACGATCCTTAATGGAAGCTGTATCCGGATCCATTTCTCTGGATTTCATCGCAAGGGCAATTGTCGGCTGCGAATAGGGTACCATGATAAGTGGCATCTTATCAGGAGTAAGATCATGGCAATTAAAGTTTGTGTTGTACTCATTGCAAGCCACGGACTCGATAGCTGCTTTGAGAGCTTAACCGTCGGAGAAGGTGAGATTGTACAGAGTAATTGCACTCGTTTACAGTTCTGGCTGCGTTTGCGGTGCCTTGGAAGAAGACGCAACCTCACTTTCATTCGATCTCAATAGCGATGGCAGCGCACTGGAGGGCATGCCGCTATAGTGTCCGCTACCCAAAGTCCCCACCATTTCCATTGTAATGTCCTCGGCAGGGATGGCAACTCGTTCATCATCAGCCACACGTGCTGGCTGCTTCCCCTTTGCTCGACTTATTGATGGCCTGGCCATACCTTTCACTGGCTCCTTCCTACCTTCTTTCTCTCTCCCCTTTCTCTTCTCTCGCTTACTGTCCAAACCCATCGCCGCGACCTCCCTCTCCACCTGCCGCCGCACCTCCTCCCGTCTCTGTCGTCTCTGTCCCTCCAGCACCCGCTCCGCCCCCGGAAACGGCACAAACTCCCACTTCTCCTCATCCACAAAGCCATAGCTCATCATGTCCATGATCTCCGCATCCAGCCTGAGGTCGCGCCGCAGACTCTCCTTCAGCACCAGCTCATCCGGCCGCAGCAGCCGTTTTTTGCCCCTGCCCCACCCCTCATGATTCATCCTCCCGACCAAATGCGCCGGAATGCCCAACAGACTCGCGTCCTTCGCGTCCGAGCCCAACCCCGGCACATACCACGTGCCGACATACAGCGTTAGAATGTCGAGCTCCGTCTGAAACATCTCGCGACGCAGCACACGCCAGAGGGTGCTCAGCGAGCGCTGGGCGAGCAGCAAGCGGCGCAGCGCGACCTCGTTGCCCGTGCCGGTGATGGGGTCGCTGAAGAGCATGTCGAGCTTGACGAAGAACAGCGTGGCGCGGTAGAGGTCGCGGTCAGTGAACATGTCGCGGTTGTGAATCACCGCCACGCGCGTCTTGTTCAGCGGCAGGTCCAGCAGCAGCCAGATCTTCTTGATGGCCAGGTGCGCCGGCTCCGACATTCGGAAGCCGTCGGCAGCGAGGAGAAGGATCATGTCGCGCACGATCGCGTGTCGGAAGACGAGCATGCGGACCCAGCGGAGGGAGGGGACGCTGCGGATTTGGTCGGGCGCATCGTCGTTGGGCCGGGGCGTGGGATCGCGCATGCAGAGGTTCGGATAGAAGCGGAACTGGAAGATTTGGGCGCAGCCGGGGGCGTTAATGCGGACGTAGTGCTTCATGAAGGTGGTGGCGTTGCGGTTGACCGTGGTGTGGAAGTCCTTGGAAATGGCGTAGAGGCCAACGAAGGCGTCAATGTGGAGGAAGCCGGTTACGTGGAGGATGAGATCTTGGTGTTCCATGAGGGATTGGAAGATGTTGAATGGCTGCTTATTGGCTGGTGCTTTGGATCGCAGCTTGCTGAAGAGAGCAGGAGGTCGCAGTGTTCCAGGGCGGTGAATGGCGGTGACGGTGGTAGGAGTAGGATCGGTAGCGTCCCGACCAGCAGGCAGTTGAGACGATGACTGCTCAACTACTTCGAGGCGAGGAATCTTGGTGGGCGTGGGAGATTCGTCCAGTGTCAAACAGTGCTGTCCGCGCTTTTTGGGAGACATGCTTCTGGATCTTCGTCGTTCGTAAAGGCTCCCGCGGCCGGGAGAAAATTGGAACGGAGGCACGATAGTCTGTCGGTCTACTTGCTGGGAGATTGGTTGCGTTGATTGCTTGGTTAAATGCTCAATCTCTGCACCTTGCTCCTTCTGCTGCGTAGGTGTCTGTCCCTGATGCTCAACTGGTTGTTCCGAGCGTTTGTCCCGCTGGGGCTGAGGGCCTGTCTGATGTTCTGTGGGCTTTACTTGTCTTTCAGAATGCTTGTCGGACTGCTCTTGAGGAATGGCTGGCTCTTCTGTATCATTAGGGTGGTTGATGGTTGATCTCAAAGCGCTGTCATGCTGCTGACTATGTCTTGTAGTGGCCGGGTCAGCGGCGGCAGTGTCTGGCGGCGATTCCAGCATGTTGATTGACGGAGCCTTATTGTTGTTGTCTCGGCTTGAAGACATTTTGCCTTTCGACAATGAATGGAGACAATGATGTGCACAAGAAGGTATCGTACTTATAAAGATTTGAGGATGCTTAATAGTAGACTTGGAATGGAAACGTTGTTGATGAAAATGATGAAAGTGGCAAAGGAACAATGGCTTTCAGTTGCTGGTGCAAACAATCGCAAACGCGCTGTATTTTACCCTTAGCTTGTCTGGTGACAATGATCGCGCACCGCGTGACGAATGCTTATTGATAGTAACCAGGTCACACAGCACCAAATGAAATTCTTAGTAGTGCTGAGAAGTGATCTTGAGGAGATCGCGCGCCGACACGTATCACAGAAAGAAAAGTGAAGTAATTCCAGAGCGCGTGTGGTCGAGCCCGCCATCTTGTCAGCTCTGTTTCTTCTCTTGTGAATAGAATTGTATAGTAAAATTATCAATACATTAACTCATGAAAAGATCGAATGACTAAGGTAGGTACCTAAGACATGATAGGTGTTTCAGATGGTATAGAGAAAGGTCAAGAAAGAACGAAGCAAAGAGACAGCTCTGGAATGAATCTTGTCTTGTCAATCTACACTCCATTCTTCTACCTTAGACCTCTTGATTCTAATCCTCTCACTCCTCGTTCCATTGGGATCATGGCTGCAATGAAAGTCAGATGGACCGGCGCCTTCTTCAACCAAATAATTTTATCTCGTGGCAGTGCCTGGCGTGCACAGCTGCAAGGCCGCAAAATCCAAATAGTGGATGTAATGTCTCTCGGCTCTTCGTCCTTCTTTCACTATCTACCGTGGAACCACTTTCCCAAACGACACTTTCACTTACGTCGTTACTTCGCTGAACAGCTTTCGGCGTAGAAATGTCCGGTTTGGAAGCGTTGGGCGCCGTGGCTGCCGCTTTACAGCCAGGAGATGCTGCCTTAAAATCCAGCCTTACCACTGTCAAGTATTTTGCCAAACTCAAGAATGCCCCAAGAGATATAATGGCAGCTTCAAATGATCTGCAGAATCTCCAGCAGACCTTTAGAACGATTGAACGAGCATTGCGTGGCGTATCAGCCAACGTCGTCGCCCTCGCGAAGCTGCAGGCAATTGAGGGCAGCATTAATATCGCGAAGGAACTCTGCCTGGAGCTTGAGAAAAAGCTACGGTCTCTTCAACCCGATGCGAGTGATGGCGCCTTACAGAAAGCGCGGAAAGCTATTTCTTCCCTCCAGTAATTTGGTGACTTATCCGCAATATCCACAAGAATCAAGGCAGCCGAGAGTTCAGTTAATGCTTTACTCACTGCCCAGGCCATTACAGCCGTCGGAAAGCTGAAAGAAGCTGGTAGTATGGAGCATCGATTAACTGAGGAACAAATTCGCGACTCGTCCATGCAAAGCACTTAACAAATCGTATCCCAAATGAGTCCTGGTCTCTTCGACCGGGATTACCGGCGGATATTGCCTCTGAGCTAATGAGCTTTCCATTTGGTGGATTTTGGACTTCAGAGGACCCCGAGGTTATTTCCTGCGTCGTGAATGCCTTTTGTGATCCCCGGATCAGGCTCCAAAAGCTGGCAAAATTACATCTGAGTCCCGAGGAACAGCGCACTCTGGGATTCCTCGGTGAGAATCCGTTGGATGCCTCTGCATTGCCAGATTACCAGGCAGTATTAAGCAAAAGTGTGTCGGTACCTCCGTCTCTCTGGCCTGGGACATAGCGTACCATCTATAGTCTTCCGGGCTTGTCACAGGCTTGTATGGAAGCCTAATATAAAGCCGGTTTCCGTCAGCTTGACTACGTGAATCTTGGCAAAGTCCGTAGGAATAATATCAATGACTGGACATTGTCTGAGTTGGAATGAATCGCTTGGCTTGCGAGGAAAGGGGTTCGGATGAAAAATTCGCAGCACTCGTGGTCTTCTGCACAGAATTGCATATGAAGTCCGCAGCCGGGACGTGAGAAAGATCAAAGACCTGATGTCAACTTCGACACGGCCGAATTAAGAAGTCGAGCCAGGTGCTTGCAAATGTCACTGCTCGTCTAATGGATGTATACCAATCAAAATATTTCTGAAGGGAGGCGAACCGTATTGGAGACCCCGGCGAATGTTAAGTCGTCGTGAAGCAACAGACACGTAGCTCGACGCATTTCGACCAGCTCCGACAATTCTATAAACACTGCATCGAGAAATATGCACGCTGGAGATATTGGATCGAGTGGACATGACCCATACATGTTGCATACGCCCTAGACTCAGCGAGACGGAGCGCGCCGGATTGCAATCTGAGGACCGCTTCGCACTTGACCAGCTTGAGCTCATCATGGAAGCTTACTACCACCACCAAATCGTACATCCTGGGCCAATCGAGTTGTTCTGGAACGACTGGTGAGATAAGGTCGACCGCTTTCTTCCTGAATCCAGTAATGATCTCTCAATATGCGACAAAAAGAACTGGCACCGGGGCGAGGATTTGGTTTTGGATCCATATCTAGAAAGGCAATCCACGCAGCTATTTCCAATAGAGTACCGAAATACGGATATGCTAGACGTTATCTCACTGGAACTTTTCAATAGAACGTTAGACGAACCACATGGAATACCACAAACGGTCCCACAGATGGAGGCGTACGATGAACAACAACACCGCTTGGACGGAAACCAAGCGTGGTTGTCGGGATAACGACGCCGACTTGGGCCGAATGTGCATGACCAAATGAGAAAATTCATGAGATGGAAACCACGAATTTCTTATCTTTTCAGTAATCTGTCATGTGCCGGGAGTGCGAAGAAGGTGAAGAAACTGGATCATGGTTAGGTTGAAAACCCTGTGTTGAGCTTATGTCCAAATATGTCTCTCTTCTCTCGTGTCATTCCCTTCCTTCCGGCAGTGCCGTTTCATGGAAGATTAACACCCACAAAATATCTGTTGAAATGAATGTCAAATGCTTGGTGAGAGTGACTTTGAAGTCTAAGTGAAGTATTTCCAAAGCCAGCATCATCCAGTCCCCCATCTAGTCAGCCGTGTTGAAGAGTGGGCCATTTATTTCTACAAGGCATATCACGTCAGCAAGCAATGTGGCCGCCCATGTCTTAAACCCTTGTGGTGGATGAGCACCATAAACACCCTTCTATATGCTTTCAATCCAATTCCGATTCATCAACGCCAGAGACCGAGCAGAGCAGTCGTAGGGTATCACACATAGCGCCGGTATTAGCGCCTATTCAGGAGGCTCAGGAATTCCTCCCTTGTTTTGGCGGTGGAGCGCATCCGCCCAAGCATACAGCTCGTAGTTGTTGTGGAGCCAGTCTTCTGTACTCCACGCATGACCATGCACAGATGGCTGGATTCCATGACCACAGCAACGCCTTGAGGTTTGAGGACCTCGGAAAGTGCCAGCGCGACCTGTTTGGTCAGTCTCTCTTGAACCTGTAGTCTGCGAGAGAACATTTCCGCAATGCGCGCGAGTTTTGAGAGACCAAGCACTCGTCGATTGGGAATATATCCGATGTGCATCTGCAGACTTCAGTATACTGTTTTTTCAACGAGAAACACAGAGAGCTTACCTTGCCTGTAAAAGGCACTAGATGATGCTCGCATAGCGAAAAGACCTCAATATCCTTAACAATGACCAGCTCATCGTGGTCCTCGTGAAAGACAGCGCCATTAACGATGTCTCGCAAGTTTTCCTCGTAACCTTTTGTGAAGAACATCATAGCTTTTGCATACCTCTCGGGTGTTCCCTGAAGACCTTCACGGTCCGGGTCTTCACCAATTGCCTCGAGAATTGTTCGTACTGCACCAGAGACCTTTTCGAGACGTTGCTTCTCTTGTTCTGGTGTTGCTTCCAGCCTCTCTCGGGTTCCCAGACCTAGATTAGCAAAGTCAGCCATGTGCTCGCATGAACTGTTCTTGACGTGCTTACTTGGCCAGCTCAGTCCATCAAAATCAATTGTTGGGTTATGTGTAAAGGGACTGGCTGATCGGCTGGTAATAGGAGGTGTTGGGGGCGCAGCTTGATCTCTTGGATCTCGGGCATGTTCTTCATCTAGATTCTCAAACGACGGTCGGTATGAGCCAATGGAGGATGTCATTTCGGGTGTAGTATGCCGCCTTGTAGCCGGCTCAATTGTCCCATCCAAATCCACAGGCTGCCGCCTGCCATTGGATGAACTGATCGATGCATACAAGTTCTGGCGCTCCTTCTGATCTCGTGCTTCTGTGAAGGAGTGTGCAGAAGTGCCATTGGTCAAATGCGAGGGCAAGGCGGATTTGGGCTTTGTGTTGGCTGCTGGCGACTCCATCTTCATATAGAGCGGCCGTGTCCCGATAATTTTGTAGATGATGTTTGAGCTGTGCCGGTCAGTTAGCATTTCTGAAATCCAGGCAATCTCCAGCTTTCACGCTTACTCAGACACCAAGTGCAGATCAGAAGATCCGCCACAACGAGTGCATTTCGAGAGGTTCTAGGTGCTCACAGTGCGTATGAGCATGCTGAGCTCTGCGCAGCGCCAGCTGCTGCTATAAATCCATCTTGGCATAATAATATAAGGTATGAGATTGCTCGAGCAACAAAAAGACGGAAGATCCCAACCGTTTCGGTCCGTGATCCGACAGGACGTCATTTCCATGCACGTGATGCTGCGGCCGGCTGATCTTCCGGTTCCTCCAACACTCCACCGCAACCTGCACCTACATGTAACTTCCTGTGCGTCATCAGCTTTTTTTTCTTTAGCAACACTCAGCTAGACTCGACGGATAGGTGCTTTAGCTTGTATTGTGTTGAGTGTAGACCTCTGCCGCGTTGTGCAGCACCAGCCCAGACTTACCAGACGTCCCGGTCATTGTCTGCCTAACGATCCAGCACGACCTAGATTTCCCGCACGGCTTCTTCATGCTGGCCGCTTTCTCCCACACCTCTCTGGAATCAGCTGCAAAGCAATATGCAGACGATACACACTCAGACGAGGGTGAGTGTGGGTGATGTTTCACTTGCAGGGAGATAGGAATCGGCAAGAAGGACTGTCCCTTTCCATCTGACGCCTGGCAGTGGTGCATCGACTAAGGATGGCTTGATTATTTGGTGTCAACGTTGTCGTATCAACATTGCTTAAAGCCACTTTTGTTCAACATGGCCTTATAGCATTGTACTGATTTATGTGCTGGGAGGATTGGCCCCTTCGCCGATGCTTACCTCACATCATCTGCCATGCCATCGGACTAATCTCTGGCCTCTGATATAAACCAGATGTGGGAACAGATGGGCTGAGCTTTATGTCTATCGACCCTAGGATGCTGGAGCACGATTCAAAATCACTCTTGAACGATTTCATGTCTTCGACAGGCGGTGCCTGCGACATTAGCGGTCGATCGGCGAGTGCGAGTTGGCTGGATGCTATTGGATGAAGTCTACGAGCCAGCCGTTTACGACCCAAGGTCCCCTCTTGTGTTCAAGGCATGCCGTGTTTATTGCAATCTACTGGGATAGCTCATTATCTGCAAAGCGGGAAGTGCACAAGGCAGAGGCGAGCAGCAGATGCTGGCTAGAGACTGACCACAAATAGAGGCGAAAGCCGCTCGTTGATCCGCAGGCATGCTGCGGCGCCTTGGCTGACATTTTCCGACCTCGGAACGAGCCGACTTGGCTGTGGGAGAGAGGTACATGTTTAGCAAGAGACTACCGGTCGCTTGGTGAAGCGCAGCATTGTGTGGCGCGCGTTCAACAGCGCACGTCCAAAGAAAAATTCGAGGTGATGTGGGCGACCTCAGCATGAGGCAGCATGCCATCTTCTCGAGCAGTGGCATTTGGCCTTAGATAGTTCGTTTGTGATTCTGTGAGGCTTGGGCCTTTTGAGAACGCTCGTTTGCATGAGCGGTATCTCCCAGCCGGCACGTGACGCGCAACTGAAGCGACGAGCGCGCGGAAAACGAGCGCGGATGCGATCGACGCCACGACCGCGCTGTTGTGCTGCGTCCATTACAAAAGATTGTCAAACCCGAGCTTTGGTGGAGTACGTGGTCGAGCTGGGCAAAAATGAGATGAGGGAATGAGGCGATTGGAGGAGGGGAAAAGGACCGGGGCTGATGGGCGTGGGCGGCGGGCCGGCACTCGTTCATGACCCTCCAACAGGCCATCGACCTGGACGCCTACCACTCTTCAACATCACCAGAGAGCAGCGTGGCGCTCGACTTACTTCGCCGACCGTCGTGGAGCGAGAGAGAGAGGTTTGCATGGTAGCGTGGGCGGAGTTTGCGCGCCCGGACTCCCTTTTCTGTCTCGCTGTCCATTTTCTTTGCCTGCGGGAACTTCATTTCCACCCAGTGCTTCACCTCTGATGCTGTCGCCCATCCTCATGTCGTGATTGCCTACATGGCCGGGTCGCGCACGTCGCAGTCCATAGACCAGTGGAGACCGCAGGACCAAGACAAAATTCACCACATTCGCCCCTCTTCGCGCGACCGGCGTCGGGGCATCGAGTCCACGCCGGCTCGTCGTGAGCGAGGAGGCCACGAAAGGGACCCGCGCCTGGAGGACCGCAACCTTGACCACCACCACCACTCCTCAGCTCGCCACCCCAGGCCACGCTCACGCTCTCTATCGCGAGACCGCATCCGCCACCGGGACAGGAGCAGGCAGCGGCGTCGACCTTCTTCACCGCCATCAAGGGACGAGGACTACTATCGGCCGGCCCGACGACGTGAGCCGAGCGCTGACAGGGAACCTCGCACTCATCGACCTCGTCACGATTCTCCACCTCTCAGCAAACGCCGCCGCAGCGTGAGCTCGACTGCATCGCGAGATATTCTGAAGCGGTCCAAGCGGCGAAGGAGTTGGAGCCCGGACCGCTCCCGCTCGAGGGAACGCAGTGTGGATTCCCACCGGGCATTTGACCGCGCTTTTTCTCCACGACTCTCTCGCCCCGAACGACCCATCCAATCAGATACCTATCAGCCTGCTAGCAGACGCCGGTCGAGGTCTGACGACTCACGCTACAAAGGTGACAACCTGAGATATCGGAGGAGGTCACCCACGCCTGACAGGAGAGGAGGAACAAGACGGGACAGAATAGGATCGCCTCGTCGACCTTCACCAGTCAGACGCATAGTACGTAAAGGCAGCCCATCGCCTCTGGGACACAGACGCAGGAGGTCTCGAGATCTATTGGACGCATCTCCTCGTCGGGACCGCAGATATCGTTCCAGATCGCCCCGGTCATCACGCTACTCTTCTCCTCATAGAAGGGTTTCTCGATCGCCCCTCCCAAGACATCATTCTCCTCGCCGCATTCGTGACAAACCATCTAGGAATTTTGACCCCAGTCCTTCACGATCCTCGCGTGCCTCACCTCGATATCGCTCTTCGCGTTCCCCTCCACCGAGACATCTCTCAAACAAAGATCGCCCTCCCAAATCACACGTTTATCACCGAGACCTATCGCCCGAAGACGAGAGGAGGAGTCCCGGTCGAGAGATCGAGGACGAAAAAATGTACGGAAGGGGAGGTCCACCGCGACCTCCACGCGGCCACTATGACCCTCATTATTCGCATTCGCCGCCTTATATGAATCACATGACTCCTCCAGCACAGTCACCTCCATACAGAGGAGGCTGGGGTGGGCAACCACATTATGGAAGCCATCATGGGTATGCCTTGTCCTGACTCTTGGGGTAATTTGCCGCTAACGCTATTTCAATCAGGTCTCCCCACGGTTACTCACCAAATCCATATCATCAGAGCTCGTATTCGCCTCAGCCTCATGCACCTCAATACTACCAAGGCCAACCTCCAAGCCAATACGGTCCGCCACCGCATCAAGCCCAGCCTGGATATTCAAACCAGCCATATGGACGTGGGCGCGGCAACTATCGTGGCGGCAATTACAGTGGACCGCATGATGGACGAATGCCACCTCAAACTTCAGCTTATGCGCCACCGCAAGCTCAGCGTAGTAGCAAGACAGGCCACTTTACGAATTTGTCATGGACACCGGCAACTGGTCGTCGTGGTGGACATCCAGTTGGAGAGTCAAAATCACAAGTTGGCGATCAACCTGCTCCACAGCCGCAATCGTCCAACGATGGTCCAGTGGATGAAGAAGATAATCCATTTCGACCATCGAAGGACCTTCGCGTTGAGGATGAGTCAAACAAAAATGAGGAGAGCACAGATAAAGCAACTGCAGATGCAAATGACATGCCTCCTCCGAATCGTCCCCCGGCTAACGACCAGAATGATGGGTCGAAGATTAGCTTTGCCATAAAGTCGAAGGCCCCTGCACCTGCGCATACATCTAAAATTGACCTTGCAGCAACCAAGACTACTCCTCGTCCACCAGCTCCGGCAACCACCCAAGCATCTCCGCCTCGACCTGCGCCGGATTTGCATACGGACCGGCGATATGATGATCGGCGACAACCGCCACCATACAAGTCAGATTCAAGAGACCATCGTTCAGCTCCTCGAAATGACACTCGTCCAGCAAGGCGACCAGAACCAAAGCCAGAACCTAAACCAAGGCCGCCTCGCCTAGAAAAACGGATTGTGAAGAGGCTAAAACAGAAGCCCCAGTTACCTTCAGAATTCGCTGCTTCCGACTCGGTATACTATAGGAAGACTGGAAACGAATCAGTCATAGGTTCCGGCACATACGGAAAGGTCTACAAGGCGGTTCATGTCTATACCAAGGAAATGGTTGCATTGAAGAAGATTCGGATGGAAGGCGAACGCGATGGAGTATGTCTCGCCCATTCTCAGCCATTTCTGCACCAGTACTGACACTCGTTAGTTTCCTGTTACTGCCATCCGCGAGATCAAACTCCTGCAATCACTTCGGCACGACAACGTCGTCCGGCTGCAAGAAGTCATGGTCGAAAAGAACGACTGCTTCATGGTCTTCGAATATCTCTCCCACGACCTCACCGGTCTCCTCAACCACCCCACCTTCAAGCTCGAACACGCCCACAAAAAACATCTTGCCCAACAGCTCTTCGAAGGGCTCGACTATCTCCACCGCCGCGGCGTGCTCCACCGCGACATCAAAGCCGCCAACATCCTCATCTCCAACACCGGCCTCCTCAAGCTTGCCGACTTCGGCCTTGCCCGCTTCTTCGCCAAGCGCCGCCAGCTCGACTACACCAACCGCGTCATCACCATCTGGTACCGCTCGCCTGAGCTGCTCCTTGGCGAGACGCAGTACGGGCCCGCGGTCGACCTGTGGTCTGCGGCGTGCGTCCTCGTCGAGATCTTCACCCGCCACGCCATCTTTCCTGGCGATGGCGGCGAGATCAACCAGCTTGACAAGATTTATGCTGTGCTTGGCACCCCGACCACAAGCGCTTGGCCCCAGCTGAAAGCCCTGCCTTGGTTCGAGTTGCTCCGGCCGGCTGAGCGCAAGCCCTCGACTTTTGCCCAGCGCTACCGCGACCGCGTGCCTACCCCGGCGGCTTTTGATCTGCTCGCTGCGCTGCTGCAGTTCGACCCGGCGCAGCGGCCTGCTGCTTGTGACGTCCTCGAGCATCCATATTTCACGGCGGAGGAGCCGCGGGCGCGCCGCGTCTGGGAGCTCGAACGGTTGGAGGGCGATTGGCATGAGTTTGAGAGTAAGGCGCTGCGGAAGGAGAAGGAGCGGGTGGAGAAGGAGGAGCGTAGACGGGCGAGGGAGGGAGAGAAGAGGAAGGCAGAGGAAGGGCTGGTAGTTGGAAGGGAGGCGAAAAAGGCGAGGGAGGGCGTGGAGGGGAGT
This sequence comes from Bathelium albidoporum, assembly GCA_021031095.1. Classification (NCBI taxonomy): domain Eukaryota; kingdom Fungi; phylum Ascomycota; class Dothideomycetes; order Trypetheliales; family Trypetheliaceae; genus Bathelium; species Bathelium albidoporum. Next base: position 73,920 of record JAGFVP010000016.1, read on the forward strand.
GAATTACGGCTAGAGGGATAAGAGGAGCAAGCGAGTGGGTGAGTAGGTAGTGGAGTGGGTCATTGCGAGGTCCAGTGGAGGATGATAATGGGTGAGATGGACGACCGTGTATGTGTAATAAGTTGCGTGCCGGTGTGCATACGGCGTAGACCAATTTTCATTAGTATGCATGGCGGCCTGCGTACGTTTCGGGCTGACTGTTCGGAAGGCGCCCGACTTGGTGCACCAGTAGCAAGCGCAGAGCAACATTCGCGATACATTCATAATGTGAAATTTTGCATTCACCAGCTACCTGGTCTGTCTCTCTCTTCCCCTCTTGATGCCTTCAGTAAACTTTAATCGTACAGCTCTCGTTACGAGACAATAATCCTCCCTCCCTAGACCCACGTGCAGAATCATTTCCGTCCTCAGCGCCTACTTTCTTCCGCCAACGCCACATGCATCACAGTCCTGTCCCCTCACTCACCCAGCATGTAGAGCACTCACTTGCCACTGTCATCAGCCTGGGCAACCTTGCGGACGGGTTTCGAAACGATGGGCTTGGCAGGCTGCCAGATCTCGATAAGATTGTCCTCGGACGCGCTGCAGAAGACCCAGGGGTGCGTCTTGTTCCAGCTGAACTCGGAGATGGGGGCGGTGTGGCCGGCATGCATAAAAGACCTGCGGTGGATGATCGTTAATTTTCGTTTTTGTTAATTGTTTGAGGACAAGGAGCGCAAGCAGCGAAAAAAAAAGACAAGAGGCGGGAAGACAGGGCGAGAGCGAAGAACCAAAAGGGGGGGAAAAATGGGAGAAACTCACAGCTCCGGTGGTCCATCCTCCGCATCCTCCGGCGTCTGCTCGTCGCCAATCTTGCTCAGATCCCACAACATGACGCGGCGATCCTGTCCCGCGCTGGCAAGGATATGGTAGTGATGCGGATCCCACTCGACCGTCTGCACGCTCTCAAAGTGGCTTTCCAGCAAGCCGACGCTCATCTTCAGATTGCGCAGGTCCCAGAGGCGCACGGTATGGTCGGCGGATCCCGTGGCGAAGAGCACTTCTTCCTCCGGGTGCCAGGCGAGGGCGTTGACGGCGTCGGTGTGGCCGTGGGCTTCGCGGGCGGCGCGCGTGGTGCTGGCGACGCGCGTGTCGATCAGCTTGAAGGTGCAGTCATCGGAGACGGAGCCGATGGCGAAGGAGAGGGTGGGGTGGTGTTGGACGTCGTTGACGGTGGAGGAGTGCGTGTTGTAGGTATTTTTGGGCTCGATGATTTTGGATGAGGCGGAGTAGTCTTTGATATCCCTGTCAAGTCGGTGTGTTAGAAAGTGCAAAAGGATATGTTTAAGGCGATTGAGATGGGCGAGAACATACCATACGCGAACGGTCTGATCTTCGCCAGAGGTTGCAAGCTGACCCTCGATTACAGGACTCCAGCTCATGCCGAAACCTTCCTTCTCATGACCCTTAAGCTCCGCTTGTGGATTGGGAGTAGCGTTTGGACCCGGATCACTCTCATGCTTGGTGCGGTCCCAAAAGAGGACTCTGCCATCCTGACACCAGGTAGCGACTAGGTTGGGATTCTGAGGTTGGTAGCGGGCTTTGTTGACTTCTCCCGGATGTGGAATCTTTTGAATGACGTTAAAGGTAATAGGCTGCTCCGGTAAGGTATAACCTCCAATTTCTTCACGGTCTTCGTCGTAGTCAGAGGCCTTTGCTGAGCGTGGATTTGGAAGCTGTATATTGGCTATTTGTAGGTAATTCGGTTGATCGTCGCTGGTGTGCGTGCCAATAAGAAGACGGTGGGTGCTGAAATGTTTGTCGGGAAGTCTATCGCAATCGTGTCAGTCCATCAACTTCAGGCAAGCATTCCAACCACAAGCAGCCAAGTACTCAAGATAATTCTTTCCTTTATGCATTAATGCTCAGGGTCAGACGACTTACGCTTGTTTATCCGGCAGCCACTGTACAGTCAATGTGGGCCACTCCAAGGCGCGGGTGAGAATAAAGTCGTAAATCAATGGCGCATTTTTCTTCCATGTTTTGTATTCTTCATTGATGATCTGCTGTTGCATGATCGCTTCCTCGCTAGGTGGAGCTTCTTCGGTATCTACGGCATCTACAATGTCGTTAGCTTGCCGTGCATCAATTTCCCGATGACCACTCAGAGTGGATTGGTTAGGATCACAGCTAGGCACGCACGGAGATAGGGCCACCAGTAAATAAATGTCGTGTTCCGTGTGCCAGCCGGATAAGCAGCCAGCCAAACCAGGGCGACCCCCAATCAGATTATGAGATGGTCACGAAGTTCCATATTCGAGATGGACAACTCAAAAGGCTGCAATTTGATGAGGGTCTCCATGACTCGATTACAGACATTGGTCTCTGTAAGTGATTTGTGCGCGAGCTTCTTAGTGGTCTTAGCTTCGGTGATGATTTGACTTCCCTGAATCATAATCAGAAGTAGCGGATTTCAGCGCGGAGTCGGCCGCATTTGACTTTGAGTCTGAACTGCTGCCTTCACTCTCGTCTTCTTGTGCCGGTAATGCGGCTGGGTACCTTCCAAGGTAGCTTGGGAGTGGATGCGGTAATGCCGTTTCGGTGGAAATCGATTCCGCATCAGAGGCGCTGGACTCGATGCTCTCGGCCTGAACTACTTTAACCAGCTGTTTCGGCCGACTTTGCTGGATCCTTCGCGACTTCTCCAGGCTTTCTTGCGCTTTGTCCTGTGGGTCCGGCAATTTGCTCTGTGGAATCTTTGGGGAGTTCTCCAGTGTGAGCTCCGAAGTGGACGTATCAGTCTCTTCTGCAATGTTTAAATGAGTATCTGGTGGTCCAGTAAATAAAGATCTGACCGCGAGTGAAAAGTTGCCAGTTTCGCTTTAGGTCACGGATTGGCCCAAACGAGAATTTTCATCCAAGTTCTTTTCCAGTAATCCATCGAAGGCGAATCTGGACAGCTTCACAGATGATATGTCCTGGCATCAAAAGAGATGTGTTAATGAATTGAGAAATAGTCTTACCGTCCATGTCCTTGTCCATGTCGGAGAAAATGGAAGAAATTTAAACAACAAGAAGCTGTTGTTATCGGAGAACTGCAGGGGTTTGAGAATGGTATTTTCGAGACGTTGAAAGAAGTTGTGGCGAAAAAGAAAGTGTGATCAAGGTGTGGACTGTAATGAGTGTCGACTATGTTAGTAGAGTGGAACGCGTGAAGCTTGACGCGCTGCTCACCGCCTGATCGCGGGCGGCAGTATTTGCCTTAGGTAATCATGCCATCTGCGGCGAACATCACTACTTCCGCTCGCTGCTTGGCTTCAAGTCTTTGAAGACCTCCGCGTCGAACTAGCCGTCGCCACCTGTTCCTCCTCTCTCTCAAGCACCAGAGAGTGCGATTTCTTCTGCTTTTATAATTTCACTCGTGTTTTCTCTTCCGTACTGCAACTAGTCGTTCCCTATCAATTGCAGACTTACGATGGGTGTTCCCAAATTCTTTCGATGGATGAGCGAGCGGTATCCGGCCATTTCTCAGCTCATTGCCGAGAACCGGATACCGGAGTTCGATTGTCTATATGTAGGTGCACTGCGTCAGGCCAACTGGCATGGCGAACCCGGCTGACCTCAAGCCAACAGCTCGATATGAACGGTATCATTCACAATTGTACACACAACGATGCGGATTCGCCAAGCCACCGCATGACCGAAGATGCGATGTTCATTGCTATCTTCAATTACATTGAACACCTGTTTGCTAAAATCAGGCCGAAGAAGCTATTTTTTATGGCTGTCGACGGAGTTGCTCCGCGTGCAAAAATGAACCAGCAGCGTTCGCGACGATTTCGCACTGCGTTGGACGCCGAAACCGCACGGAACCGGGCCATCAGCGAAGGTGCAAAAATGCCAACCGAAGATCCTTTCGATAGCAACTGTATTACACCGGGAACAGAGTTTATGGCTCGGCTTACAAAACAGCTGAAGTATTTCATCAATAAGAAGATCTCCGAAGATGTTGATTGGCAGGGAGAGCTGGAAGTGGTCTTGTCTGGCCACGAGGTTCCCGGTGAGGGCGAGCATAAGATCATGGAATACATACGAAGAGCAAAATCACAGCCCGATTATGACCCAAACAGACGGCATTGTCTTTATGGCTTGGACGCTGATCTTATCATGCTGGGGCTACTCAGTCATGATCCTCACTTCTGTTTGCTCCGAGAGGAGGTAACCTTTGGCCGCCAGAGCAAGACAAAGTCCAAGGAGCTCGAACACCAGAATTTCTACCTTATGCATCTCTGCATTGTGCGCGAATATCTCGAACTGGAATTCCAGGAATTGAAAGAGCCCGGCGCTCTTGGCTTCGATTTCGACATGGAACGGGTCATTGACGATTTCATTCTGATGGCGTTCTTCGTTGGAAACGACTTCCTTCCTAATTTACCGCATTTGCATATCAACGAGGGGGCGCTAGCGTTGATGTTTGGCGTTTACAAAAGCGTACTTCCGAAGGCGCAAGGCTATATTAATGAGGGTGGAGTCATCAATCTCCAGCGCTTAGCGTTGCTCTTGGATGAACTTTCACACGTTGAGTTTCGTTTCTTCGAGTCTGAAAATTCCGATGCGTCGTGGTTTAAGGGAAAGCAATTGGGGAAAGAGGATGTCATGGAGCGAACCAAGAATAGAGGCCAGATTGTCATGTCTTCTAAGCAAAAGGAACTCTACACCATCGTCAAAACCTATGTTAACAATCGGCCTCTCGAAGGTGAAACCAGTCCACTCGATCTGCCATCTTCGCTTCCGGCTCGTGATCGCGAGTTCATCAAAGACCTGGCCGACAGTCTTCACCTTCAGTGGAATACGTTGGAAACCCCAGAAGGCGATAGGCACATGCAACTGATGTTCCATCCCAGCCTGGACGGAGATGAATCTGAGGATGATGGACCAGATGTGGAAGCACAAACTGCTTTACTCAGAGTGCTGAAACGATACGACAATGCTAAGATTGTCGATGTCTCTGCCGAAGAGGCACAACAGAACATGGAGAAGAAATATGAGCAAAAGTTCCAAAATTGGAAAGACAAATACTACAAGGACAAATTTGAATGGAGCATGGACAATGAAGAAGAGTTTACAAGGCTCACGGAAAACTATGTTCAAGGTCTTCAATGGGTCCTCTTTTACTACTACCGAGGCGTGGCGTCGTGGCCGTGGTTCTTTCAATATCACTATGCGCCAATGATTTCTGATGTGAAGAAGGGCTTGAATGCAGACATGAATTTTGAGCTTGGACAACCCTTTAAGCCATTTCAGCAGCTCATGGGGGTATTGCCTGATCGCAGCAAAAAGATTGTGCCCACCGCTTTCCACGAACTCATGACGAGCCCGAACTCTCCGATCATTGACTTTTATCCAAGAGATTTCCAGCTTGATATGAATGGCAAGAAAATGGAATGGGAGGCTGTTGTCAAGATTCCGTTCATTGAAGAGGATCGTCTCTTATCGGCAATGGCTACAAAGGAACATTTGCTTACCAAAGATGAGATAGCACGAAATGGGTTTGGAGTCTCGTTGAAGTTTACGTACAAGAATGACCTGGACTTCACCTACATGAGCTCGCTTCCAGGGGTCTTCCCTGACCTAGATCACTGCAAATGTGTCGAGAATATCTTCGAATTACCTACGATGGATGGCCTGGACGTTTACGTAGGCCTTGTTAATGGCGTTAAGCTAGGAGTCAGCGCACTTGCTGGCTTCCCAAGCTTGCACACGCTGCCCTTCACCGCGACGTTGGATTTTCATGGTGTTGCTGTTTTCCAGCAGGAGAGCAGGAAGGAGAGTATGGTGGTCACCTTAACTGGAAGCGAAGAAGTAGCTGGAGTCGAGCATGCAAAGGAAAGCCTGGGCAAGGCTGTACATGTTGGCTATCCTTTTCTTAAAGAAGCAAAGGTTGTGCGTGTTTCGGATGAGCTGTTTGACTACGTCCTTCCTCAATCTGGACCACCAGCTCCGATTCAGATCCCTCACAACCCAGACGATATCGTGAGATGGAAAAAGAAAGCGGACCGTATTGAGGGTCTTTACAGTCGTGGGCTTGGCATGATTATCAGCCCTGTTCAGTCGCTCGTTCACGTACAAATGCTGAAAGGATTGAAGAAGCTGAATGACGGATCTATTGTTAAAGAGTATGCTGATCAGCCTGGTATCGAACCTGACTATGCTACTCAGACGATTATCGACGAAGTGGTCAGCGAAGACCCTCGTTTCATCGAAAAGGCTGCATTGGCACTGGAGGAAGATTTTCCCATCCATCAAAATGCATTCTTCCTTGGCGAATTCAACTATGGTCGGCCACTACAGGTGACTGGTCATAGCAATGGCCGCTGTGAGGTCTGGATGTCTGTCGTCAAGGGCCGGGAGAGGGAATTTGGAAAGGAAATTGCCATCCAAGCGGAGCGTTTATATCCTTACACTCCTGCTTTTGCAGTAACGAAGATGCTCAATCTGCACCCTCTCGTCCTCAGCAAACTGACGTCTTCTTTTTCTGTTAACTCAAGCGGACTGCGACTCAACCTTGGTTTGAACCTCAAATTCGAGGCTAAGAAATTGAAAGTTCTAGGCTACTCCCGCAAAGGTGCCACCGGATGGGAATACTCTCAAAAGGCCATTGACCTCATCCAACAGTACATGGTCACATTCCCTGAGTTCATCGCCGGCGTCATCCGCTATCCACAGGGTGACCTTTTCAATGACACCGACTTCTACCCCGCCGAGATTGCCAAGGACAAGATGAAGGAGATCGGCCAATGGCTCAAATCCGTCGAGACCAAGTCCTTCGAGAAGGTCCCCCTCGAGGCCGAGCAGCTTGACTCGGATGTTGTACAGCAGATCGAACGCGCGGCCGACGACAACGAGGCCCGCGGCCCCGGCACCGAGGGGAAGAAGATCCTCGGCGTGCCTCGCCACGCGCTCCTCAAGCCCGGCGACGCGGAGCAGCGCATCGGCGCGCAGCGCTTTGCGCTCGGCGATCGCGTGGTCCATGTTGAGGGCAGCGGCCGCGTCCCTATCGCCTTACGCGGTACTGTGGTGGGAAAGACTCGCACCCCGCGCGCGCTGCTCCTCGATATCGTGTTTGATCAGACCTTCATGTCCGGCTCGACGCTTGGCGACCGCTGCAGCCCCTTCCGTGGCGGCACGCTCGCCTCGTCAGTGTGTCTCAACCTGTCGGATAAGCAGGTTGTGGCAATGAGTCGTGCGCAGGAGCAGAACCAGCCGCAGCGGCAGAATCAGCCGCTGACGGTTGGCGGGTACGGCGCGCCGGTGCAGGTGGGTGGCCAGGGCCGCCTCGTACCGGCGCATCAGCCGGCGCCGTTGAGAGGATCGTTTAGGGGCGCAGTGGCGGGCATGCAGAATGTCGCCAGCCCGCGAGGTGGGGCAGTGCAGCGAGGGAGGGGACGTGGTGGTGTCGTAAATGGGGCGAATGGGGCGAATGGATATCCGTCGCAGCAACAGTTGCCTATCCACAGTGTGTCGGATCAGCAGAACGGGTTCGTGCCTCGTGGGCGGGCAAATGCGAATGGATTTGCTCCTCGTGGTGGAAGAGGTGCATTGCAACCCAATCGTGCTGGCTATACCATCGTCGACAATAGTAACCCTGCCGACGGCATTGTGGCGCACAATCCGAACTTTCGCCCACAGAACTACTCGAACGTTCCGCCGCCGGCCAGTCTAGACCCTGTAAGAGGGAGGGGTCGCGGAAGAGCTCGTGGACCAGGTATAGATAGGGGTAATTTTAGGGGAAGAGGCAGGGCGAGAGGGCAGGTGGGTGTTGGTTCGTCTGGATAAAGTAAAGAACCCCTTTCTTTTGCTCCTTGCAGCTTGAGACATAGTGCAATCGGCAAAGACGGAGGCATTTGCAGAACGGCTTCATGCTGTGAATGGGCCAATGGGGCTATGGGTGAATGCTGGGCGGTGATTACGATTCATGCAGAGGATGATGAAATACCACCGACACACCTGTTATACAGTAGCTCTTGCGAACTATCTTAAAATCAATAAACTGCTCGAAACCCTAAACGTTATCCCTATGTTTTCCCTGCTAATCACCCTCACTCTCAAACGCCCAACCCCATCCCTCCTATACCCTCACGCCGGTTTCCCCCGATTCCCCTCCGCGCCCTTCTCCGTCTTCAGGTCGCCCGTCTGCTTCTTCCCTGCCGTCCCAGCAGCAGCTTCGCTCCCTTTCAACGCCGGAAAATCAAAGTTTCTGCTCCTGCCTCCCCGCAAACCCTTCCACAGCCCCCAATCCTGCCGGTTCGTCCACGTGAGCGCGCCCACCCACGGCTGCACGTTCCAGTTCAGCTCCAGCGTTGCATTGCGCGTTGAGGCAAGGCGGCCGGAGGGCACGGTGATTTGGTACTTCGGCCGCTGGCCGCTGAGCTGGAGAAGACCCGGGTTGTAGTCTTCTGGGTTCTGATGCGAGGATTTGGCTTTCGATTTTGATTTTGAGGATGATGGGGTGGCAGAGGAGGTGGGCGGGTGGATGTATTGGTTGTGGTGCCAGGGAGCGGATTTGGAGGGGAGGATGGCGTCCCAGATGATGGCTTGGGAGGGCGGCTCGCGGGAGGAGGTCGAGGGGAAGGTGGTGGTGATGTAGAGAAAGACTTGTTTGGTGTTCCAGGAAAAGAGGGAAGAGAGGTCTGTGGGAATGCATGCTTAGTATTTGGACATGGGAGGAGGGAATTCTAGAAGGGCTTCGCGCATACCAGCGTCTAGGTCGAAGCGGATATGGGCGTACTCTTCCTTTTTGGTACTATAGTAGTGTGGACGACCTTTGACTCTGTGGGTGTGTCAGCGTGCTCTTTTGGTCAATTGATGGATTGGAAGCTGTACACTTGGACATTTTGGAGCTGGACGCTGGCAGACGGTGATTGTGGAGTCAGGACAGCAGAGAGGGCAATAACAACGGCCACACAGCACGCCACAGTTGTGAAGAAGCCAAAGACATTTTGCAGTCTCGTTAATGAGGTATGCATTTCGGAACTGCTGGCCGTAGACTTAGAGAGTTCTGTTGTCGTTGCGAAGCAGAGACCACGTTTTATTCTAAAATTGCGGGCTAAGCTCCGACATCTCAACCAACAGCCCCTCCGCGATTCAAAACAATTGAAGACAAGCTTGGTCATTATGGCGTCCGAAGCTACCTCCAAGACAGACAGAAAGAAGAACAAGAAGCCTTATCACATATCCACAGCGGACCTTCAACTTGACGAGTACATTGAGGAGCGAAACTCACGATCACCCTCCTTATTGATCCAAAAAGCCTACAATCATCTCAAGTACTCGCGTCAGTTCCATGCGTACATCATTTTACAGATTGGCGCAGCAATGGTAGGGTACGGCCAGGTTATGTTGGTCTTAGGCTTATTTTGGGCTATGGTTGCAAATACTGGAAAGAGAAAGGAGGGGGAAATGAGTGCATATTCGCTGTTCAACAAGAATGTCAAGGCCATGGCTGGCAGCACCAACATGGAGGCTCTCGACCAGGAACTCAGAACTCGCGGTGTCTGATGGCAAATGGCAGCTTGCCTTGAGTGTTACCTCCGTCTCCATTTTTGGGTCACGCTGGATCAGCTCAAACGGTCATACCGCGGCTCGCTGGACCTTCGACTGCTACACCTATACAAACCTGCAAGCAGAAGCCCGAGAACAGTGAATGGCAAGCTCAACCGAAGCTTGTTATATACTTCGTACGAACGTAGTCCTAGCGCGTTCGTGTGGATGTAGACGCTCGTGGTTAGCAATCTACATCCACGGAGCTCGATCAATCCACCATATATGAAAATGGTAACGCACAAAAGTTCGCATCGACTGTTGCAAAGTATTACAACGACGAGCTGAATGAGGGTACACCGCAAACAGTATGGTGAAAACCAAGGCTACCTCTACCTACTTTTCTAAAGTATCCATCGCTTTGACAGTACATGTCCCTTGACATGTAAATTAAAGATATTGTTTTTGTCATAGTCACTTGGTGGTTCCCTACTACGAAAGCTACCCCAAGTTACATCCACTCCGGTACGAATCTTTCTTGCCTATTCTACCAATACAACGACCTATTACACTCTCAATCCAAGCTTGCAACTACTCCTCCACAATCTGGTGGACTTTTCCCAACCTTGCAGAAGGAAGCCATTTATCATCTGGCGTGATCCACCAGCTCACGAGCCCAAAGATCGTGATTGCTCCGAATATGACTGGCGAGTAATTGAACGTGTCGGCCGTCACTGGAAATTCAATCGGCGAGAACAAGACTCCTGCAAGATACAAATTCCAGATCATGGCAATGAAGGTCAGCGGCCGCGAAAATCGTCCCAGAGACCAGCGCGCATGCTTGAAATTGTGTGGGGTGATAAAAGTGCGGCCAAAACAGATGAGAGCGTACGCCGTGATCGTAGGGACACCCGCTGCGCTGACCAGACTTGTGAAGGCTACGGGAGAGGGTAGGATCGTGCAAAGCAGCAGTGCAGCAACGGCATGCATGATGATGATAGCATTGCGCGGTTCCTTTTTCTCTGATACAGCAGAGATCCAGCCCGAAAAGGGGAGGACGCCATCGCGAGCAACAGCCCAGATTAGGCGAGAACTTGCTACGCCGGCAACGGTCGTGTTCTAGATGTTGGTCAGATTTCCGGGCAGAAGGACAATAATTCTGCCGAACTCACGAAGATCAATCCCAAAATGCATATAACAACCATAAGGACCTGTCCACCCTGACCTAATGTCATAGCATAGAGGCTGACGAATGGCTGCGGTGCGCCAAGACCATATAAGGTATCCAAATCGGGTGTGCAAAACAGAAAGAGTATGACAATGGGAAAGCCCAGAAGCCCGGACGCCACTGCAGATGAGAAGATTCCTCTTGCGGCCGTTATGCTGGCATTTTTTGTCTCTTCGCTGACGTGTCCACTGGCCTCAAATCCTACTAGTACACCGGCCGTTACAAAGTATGATAGCATCCAATTCCAGACCGGAGGCGCGCCGGTCTCGTTGTACGTCTGCGTAAACACAAATTTGGCAGACTGAAATCCATAGCTTTTGGATACAGCGATTGGTAGCCAGATGATATTGAGGAAGAAGTCCAACATGATGATTCCAGTTGCCAAGCGAAAGATGGTCTTATACACTTTTGGGTCTAGGTAGTTCATTCCAATGGAAATGAATAGAATTGCTTCGGAGACGATCCATTGTACGGCCCGAAATTTCACGTCGGTCGTATCTGTGGTGGGGGACAAATTGAAGACAGTTATTTCCGAAAGCAAAAAATTAGCCGTTGCTTGACAGTTTGAGGCAACAAAAGTCGTCCAAGCTGTAGTACTCCACCAGGCAACGATGAAGCCAAAGAGACGGCCATAGCGGCGGCCTCCAGATTCGGCAGCCCAACTGTTTGTTTGTACATTAGAGAATTGGACAGCGGCTGGAGGAACAGATACACACAAGTAAATTGATCCGGCGGCAGGAAGTGCGGAACAGATTTCTGCAAGGACCGCAGCCGTTATGAAGACGAATATGCACGTCACCACGTAGCTTGACCTATGGGAGCCTGTTAGAACTTTACCTGCCCAAGACGGAATAAGGTTTAATCAATGAGGCTCACCAGTATGCGGCTGGCCCTCCAGCACCAACTCCGATCGAGAATGTGGTACGAATACCACCAACAAAATACAAAGCAGCTTTAAGAATTAGTCACCTGATTCACAAATATTCATGATCTATCTTACCAAAACTTGCGGAGAAGCTTTCAAACAGCTTCCATTGACGATGCAAAGACTAACTTACGATTAGAAGGTATCGGTTTTCGAGTGATCATCTCAAGACTTACCTGCTTGTATCCCAACGCTTTCTGCCTGTGACATTAGCATGAAGAGTTTTGGAGGGAAAAGGGTCCGAAGGTATTGTCATAGCATCTCCTTTCGCGCTCACGAAATAGCGATCAAGTTCAAGCGGTATGATCTCAGCCCTTTCCTTATCCACTGCTCGGCAGAGGACAAGGTCTCGGACACCCGCGTGCCATGACATTCCACCGTGATAGACTCCCCCGGTCCATGGTAACGTCGCACATTAAGATTGCGCAACAGCAAACCGTGCAGAGAAACCAAGTGGTTACAGGAGCACATGGGGGGTCCAGCGCACAGTGGAATGCGACTGACCGTGGAGAGATATACTCACCTGCTTGCGACCGATCCGCCGGAGGTTTGATTGGACAGAATGAAGATGGTTTCAAGACAAGCGCCTCCGGGATGCCGGTGCGGTGTAGCAAAGCCTTACCAGGTATCGTTCATCAGAGTCCATGCTGTCGGCATCGGCGGCATCGTCCATGTCGGACTGAAGCGGGTTGTTGGGTAGTGCAACGTTTGACGCGCCAACAGTGGCGGGAGCCTTGGTGGATGGCATCGCAAAGAACAAGGACAGGGAACTTGGTGGTAGTTGTGATTGGGATGCCCCTGGTTTTGATTGTAAGATGGGTTGGGCTAGTTAGGATGAGGAAGGGCAAGAGGGAGGTTTTAAAAGATTTTCAAGCCAGCAAAAGGGCGAAGTTTGGAATAGACCATTGATGTCGATACGCCATTTGCTTACATCCGCAACGACTAAGCGTCCGATGACGTTCTAGCATTTGCGACCAATCACCTTGTTCGATCGTGGACGTGTGCTACACTGGCGCGATTGCCACCATTTGCTTTTTCTTTCTGGCCAATTCATTCGGATTACTAAGGGATTGAAAAGACTCGATAGACGAAGCACAATGATCTGTGAAACTCAAAACTTCCACTTGAACATTGCAAAACCCAGATATCAAGATTTATCTGAGAATTACCCACATGATGCATTCAATGAGGAACTCCTGCAAAATGCATGCTCGTACCGTTATCCGAGAAACGTCCAGCATCGCAGCTCATTCATGCATCAACACCATCCCAGCTTCAAATTCTTCCCTATTTACAAACAAGTAACATCCATTCGAAGAATGGTCCTAGGACCATCAAGTGAAACATGCCTCAGTCGTCAGGGTATTCATCTCTGATATTGCTGACAAAAGCACCGTTTTCCTCGTCCCACCGCTTGAAATATTGCCCTGCCAGCTTCATCATATTTGCTGACGGCTTATGCGTGGAAATGCCAATATTTTCTTCGGCAACGTAGCGATTGCTCTTATCTGCCACCCTGATTGATGTCAGCAGATATACGAGCTTGCCATAAAAAGACCCCACAGCGAGGGAGAAATAACTCACAATACATAGTAAAAGCTCTGGTGTCGGCCATTAATGAGCCTATCCACGTCCATCTGTCGCATCCAAGTCTCAGAAGCCCGGCAACGATTATCCCATCCGATGATGACGCCTTCATAATGATACCGTCGATGCTCAAAGACTTGTCCGACTCGGTATACCACGTTACTTGAATTTGCATTTCGTCTTGCGATCGGTTTGGCAGAGCTATCTCCGTTGCGAATCTCCTGGATCAACTTCAGTATGCCCTGACCCTCTGGCACGCGCCGAAACATTGGAAAGATGGTGCTCTCCATGAGATCAACGTCCACAGTAAAGCCTTGTTGGAAGAATTGGACGATATGGTGGAGATAATTTCGACGGCGTTCGGGATCAAAGAGGATCATGCTCCACAGCGCGCCATAGAACGCGCCGTCCGTATCGGGTAAGCCGGTATTCCAACTTGATAGTAGTGATCGCCTTGGAGGTTCCGTGGTCTCCCCACTCTGGACAGCAGTAGCAATGTTGCGAGCTGTCCGGAGAATCGTTTCTTCAGCCGAGGATGAGGTGAGGATTTCTGCATGCGTTGGGGTTTGAGCGCCAATCGAGCTGAGCAGGGATCTAAGTTTGCTCTCTCCCACCTCGTCTTCTTGCTTGAACGGATCCATGAACATGCAGTCGACTTGGTCTTCAGAATCTAGTTTCTTGCCATCAAGGTTAAATCCTTTGGTAGAGCTGACGCTGGCATGAACGTGGAAGGGGAAATTGCAAGGCTGAGCATTCACGCCAAGCCGTTGCGCGATACAGCAGTAGATCGCCACTGATATCAGAGGTAGCGCCTGATGTTCCTCATCGAACAAAGCAAGACCGAGAAATCTGTTTCGAAGGATGTGATATTCGTCGTCGCTGTGTATGCCAACAAGGTGCTGGGCCCTGACAAATCGAGCAATTTCCACAGCCTTTTGCCGTGTCGACATTTCCGTAAATGCCGGTACCGCCGCGCGAAATTGATCAGCTAGTTGATTAAGTCGCGTCGTAATATCGCTAATGTCTCCTTCACGAGTCTCCAGCACGAACATGTCGAACGCGCCTAATGCTTCCTCCAAACCGAGTTCTTTACCCTCCCTCATGACTTGTGTCCAGACCCGGATTCCTTTTCGACGCTGCATCGCATTGAGAATCTCTAAGCTCCAGTACCGCCGTGCCAGGACGTCTTCAGCATCGTCCGGGGTCAAGCAATTTTTGAGGAGGATCGCCTTCGCCTCGTAGCCTTGCTTTATGATTTCTTGCATCTCCTCGATTCGGCATCTTTGATTGGCTATGACGCGTTCCAAGCAACTTTCCACGAAACAGTCTTGTTTACGCCGATGTATATACAGCTTTTTCCAGAGTCGATCGTCATCTCCCACTGCCGAAAGTTGCCCTTGGAGTGTCTATTGCTGGTATTAGCGACCATTTGCCGCCGAACTGCAGAGCACCAATCTCACCCTGTGAAAGGGGCTTGATTCTTGCTCCCAGTATGTGAATCCCATCTTGCACCGTTCGCGCCATAGTAAAGGATCATTTACAAGAGTTCGAAAATGCCTCGACGTTAGCTCCACGGATGGCAGCGATTCCGGTGGAAGAAAAAATAAGATGCTGCGCAACAGCTCTTGCGGAAGCTCGGCCAAGGAATTTACTTTGGCCATTTCCTTTCGAGCCAGTTAGCAGGCGGGCGGGCAGTCAGGCGACGAGGGTGGCGGGAAGCTGGGGACAAACAAGAAGAATCTACTGGTGGTCGAGAGTCTCTACACTCTCTGTATTGACGTCAGAGAGAAGTTATGCGACCCCGTAAGGCTGAGAAACGTCGGAACTCGGCTGACTAGCGGGCCGGCCGAGCGACATCATTGACCGACGCCAGGTAAACATATCAGAGCTGCGGCTGGAGAGAGATTGACGTCTGGAGCATCCCAGTCAACGTTCGCTGCCCAGACCCCACATTTGCTTAGGAAGATGGCGGACAATAAGCTGAAGCGGACTGAGTCCTACCAATATCCTTCAGGCCATCTTGGCCATCTGTCTAGCAACCAACAAAGCTCTTTGGATCAATTCAAACAACTATGTCACGAAAAGGGATACTACAAGCCCGCGGGTGTAGACGGAAGAGCATTACCAAGCCACGACGATGAGACTCTGCTGTAGGCGCGGAATTAGGTCGTTGCTCAGACGGTTCTCAGCTTACTAGGCCAGTCGATACCTTCGAGCACGCAAGTTCGTTCCGCAGGAAGCCTTCATCCAGTTCAAGGATACAGAGGATTGGAGAAGAAACAACCAGCTAGAGGAGCTCTACGAGACCATCGATATCGATGAATACGAGGAAACAAGAAGATTGGTCAGTTCCGAAGCAGCTCGCTCTGCACAGACATGTCTAACGAAAATTTGATGTTTAGTATCCGCAATGGACGGGAAGGAGAGATAAACGAGGAATGCCCGTCTACCTTTTCGAAGTCGCACATCTCAGTGGTAAAAACATTGCTGCTTATGAGGCCTCAACGTCGAAAGCCCCGCAAATCACATCCAAGGTGCCAGTTAAGATGCTGCGACTATTTGCATTGTACGAGAACATGTGTCGTTTCGTCCTTCCACTCTGCTCCGCTATCCCCAACCGACCTCACCAAGAAACGCCCATATCGCAGTCAAATAACATTGTCGACATCTCAAAAGTCGGTCTGAAGCAATTTTGGAATCTCAAGAACCACATGCAAGATGCCAGTACTCTGGCCACAGCTCATTACCCAGAGACACTGGACCGGATATTTGTTCGTCTTTCCATCCAAGTGATCCTTGCAGTTTATGTAGTGATGGAAGCAGCTAACATTCTTTAGATCATAGGCGCACCTTCTTTCTTCCCAACCGTGTGGGGCTGGATAAAGCGATGGTTTGATCCAATCACTGTCTCCAAAATCTTCATCCTTTCCAACTCGAATATGAAGTCCACCCTCGAAAGATACATTGATGCAGAGAATATCCCCAAGAAATACGGAGGTCAGCTTGACTTTCAATTCGGCATGATGCCGGTGTTGGAGCCTACGATTCAAAAGAGTCTGAAGTGGAACCCTGAAACCAAATCCTCCTCCCAGAAGTCATTTCCAATAGGACCAATCAACTGGCAGCAGACAGCCAACGGCGAGATGGAAGCAGTAGCTATCGGTAGCGTCGAAGGCAAACCGCGAAAAGAGCCGGTTGCAGTCATGAACCCTGGTCAGCAATGGGCAGCCAAAACCGAACTCCTCGTTGTCCCCGCAAATACCAACAGCCACGAACCCACGAACGAGTCCACTACCTCGGAAATATACAGAACAACGACAGGCGACCACACGCACCCTCCCATCGGAACGGATGCCGAAGCCGACCTCGAAAAAGATGAACCCCCACCGGAGTATGTCGAAGGCGAAGGTGAAGACGAAGGAGATGGCGACGCCGCCAATCTCTCGCCAGAGAAGGCCAAGGTCCCCGACACCTCCCGGCGCGGCACATACACCGTCCCGGTGCACATCTCCGACGGCGCCGACAGCCCGCTCTCCCCCTCCGGTGGTGACGCCAAACCCGCACCCCAATCATCGTCCGACCGCGAGGGAACCTCCGAGACCCGATTTGAGCAGCAATCGTCCACGCACGCGGCGGGCGTCCTGGCCGAGGGCACGCCGGCAGTGCGCGAGCACGGCCACCGGGACAGGACAAGCACGATGGAGCCCAAGACGGTGGGGCAGGCGCCGAAGGAGGTGCCGCGGCCGGAAGTTCCTGAAGACGGCGAGGGGAATAATGAGGGGAATGGGTATGTGGCGAAGGCGCAGGCTGCGGCGTCGAGCGCGTATCAGGAGGCGGGGCGGTTGGTGGGGGAGGCTGAGAAGGCTGTAAGGGGTGCGGTGGGTATGGGAAAGGATGAGGAGGGAGAGGAGGAGAAGAAGACAGAGATGCCACAGGCGGCGGATTTGGGGGTCGAAAATGTGAAGGAGGCGCATGTTGAGGAGTATTTGCGGAGTACAGTTCAGAGTCAAAGTCCGCCAGCGAGCGCTAAGTAGACGATAATGGTCCGACAGAAATGGGATTAATAGAGGAATGTTCGTGATCTAGTAATGAAGCATATGCCTGACATTCTATACCAGTCATTCTATACAGGTCTCATTACGAGACAATAATCCTCCCTTCCTAGACCCACGTGCAGAGTCATTTCCGTCCTCAGCGCCTACTTTCTTTTGCCAACGCCACATGCAACACAGTCCTGACCACCACTCACCTAGCATGTAGAGCACTCACTTGCTGCTGTCATCAGCCTGGGCAACTGTATACTGGGTGGGGACGGTGACGCTGCGGGTGTCGTTCGATCAATACATTCTCGTCAACGATAGATTCGATGTGCTCAGGTTTAGAGCTTGTCACTAGTGTTTTGGGACGACCGATTTTGAGAGACTCCAAGTTGTCTGTGAGCCATAGCGCTTCCTGACTTGTTTCGTGTGAGACCAAATCATCGTTCGTCAATCATGGCGTACTTTCGCGAGACTCGGATACAAACGTTGGTCTGCTCTGCCTGCCACGAGGCACTTCATCAGCTTCGTCATCTTGTTTAAAGTCATGAGCAGGCGGGAAACAAGGGACTTCACAACCACAGGTGGGCACGTGGGTTAGGTGATTCAAGAAACGCAAGGACCCTGGAAATCAAGATGCGCACGCGGAAGCCACTCCGAGACCCCCCCAACCCAATTTCGACCACAAGCTGCGAATTTGTCTGCTTTATGATCTGTACAATCGGTCTATTTTCTGCACCCCAGGGTAGAAACACGGTCATAACCTCGAAAATTCTAACAAATATTAGTCTGAACTGTGTCACCCGCAAAGTCTTTGCATGAGACAAAACTTTTGAAATGGACCTCCGTATCTACAGCACATACCTACCATCCTGCGTCTTGCCTCCGAGTCTATGTTCTCAGGAGCTTACGCCGAGTGTGGATCCAGCTAATGAACATGTCTCATAGAGGATTTTCGCGGAACAGTGTGTACTAGGTAGATATCAAAGACGTGGAATTTAACCTTCTACACCTAAAACATCTGTAGCTGTAGCCAAGCGCGACTAAGGCTTGGCACCACGTACATTCCCAATCAACCCTTTGCAATCAGGTTCGCCGATCCAATCAAACACATACGCTTCCTCCCATAGTTCCCATGAATGAGGCGATCTGTCACTATTTCCTGTGTGCAACTGGTATCCACCCAGTCCCAAATACTTGACAACACCATCCTTAGTTCGCGACTTCCTCGTCAACAACTGGAGCATCCAAGATGTTGAGGTCGTTGCCGGACCGCCGGACCTTCTTCTCGTCCACAATTGGGGCATCCAAGATGTTGAGATCGTTGCCTGAGCGGCGAACCTTCTTCTCATCGACAATGGGGGCATCAAGGATATTAAGGTCATTGCCTGAACGGCGGACCTTCTTCTCGTCGACAATGGGGGCATCGAGGATGTTAAGATCGTTACCAGAGCGACGGACCTTCTTCTCATCGACGATGGGAGCATCCAAGATATTGAGGTCGTTGCCTGAACGTCGAACTTTCTTCTCATCGACGATGGGAGCGTCCAGGATGTTGAGATCATTGCCTGAGCGGCGAACCTTCTTCTCATCTACGATCGGAGCATCAAGGATGTTGAGGTCATTGCCCGCACGACGCACTTTCCTCTCATCTACGATTGGGGCATCGAGGATGTTGAGATCGTTGCCTGAGCGGCGAACTTTCTTCTCGTCAACGATGGGAGCATCCAAGATGTTGAGGTCGTTGCCCGCACGACGCTCAATGGCTTCCTCATCAACGACAGGGGCGTCCAAGATATTGAGGTCGTTGCCTGAACGGCGGATTTTCCTCTCGTCAACGATAGGAGCATCCAAGATGTTAAGGTCATTGCCCGAGCGACGGACTTTCTTCTCATCTACGATGGGTGCATCGAGGATGTTGAGATCGTTGCCTGCGCGGCGCTGAATGGCCTCTTCATCCACAACAGGGGCATCGAGGATGTTCAGATCATTACCCGAACGACGCTGGACTGTCTAGCCGTTAGCAATCTCCGGGATATGGATGTCTACCATGTAGAAGGAGCGGTACCATGAGGAAGGGCGAGGGCAGTCGTGCCCAATGACACAAGAAGAATTTCTCGGAAAAGCATTGTGATAATTTGTGATTGAATGTCAAGTCTACAAAGCAGACCCAAGTGGTGTCAGAGGTTCTTCGTGAAGGAATTGATGAGAGGTTGGTGGAGTCGGGGTGAAGGAGGCAAGACTATGGCCCGGCAACCCAAATGTCTTTATATCAAAACTCACCCGGCACTCACAGACCGGACAGATGTTGTAAAAGTATTAGTCACTTGCGCGACTGATCCCAGGTAAGGAATTCCGCACCTCTGGCCCACTCTTCGCGGGGTTTGCAAATGCTGTTGACATGCGTGCATGTGGATCGACGTCTTGAGTTGTTCCTCGAAAGAGTCGAATGGATGATAGTGCACTTTAGAGCTTACGACTATCGTATGTGATACCATGCAGCAAGAACGTTGTGACCGCCGGCATGCCAGATATCAGTACGTCAAGACCAATGGGATTGAAGTTCACAAGAGGCCCCAAGACGCATGCCCATGGATCGACATCTAAGCTTGCTAACCAAGGAAAGCGAAGGATTGATAACCCTTTGGAGCTTATGGACTGTTGCATTGCGGCGGCAAGAAAATGGCGCACTATTCCAAGGTCAACAGCATTATGCCTTGTCGTGCTAACTTTCCGAGTTCCGGTAGTATGTAGGCAGCTATGCAATTACTCGCCATCTGTCATACCTGTTCAGGTAGGACCCTGTGCGCAGACCCGGACCCTGAGCTAAGGTCGAACCAATGACACCGTCCTTGGATCTTGTTTTGTAGATTCATGAAGCAGGCCGCAATCGTCAATTTCGAGACCAGCTGCTCCTTCCCCGCACGCTGAGTGAGGCGAGTGGGTTACAGGGCACTGAAAGGACGCAGTGAATTGTGACAGATCCCTTTCGGCTGTTGACATCGTTGTTACATGGATTTGACTGCCATTAGTTTGATATTGATAAATGCATGCATGTTGCGAAAGGGATCAATACTAGTGCTTATGATACAAACAAAGACAAGTGACGACTATCTCAAAGGGATAAGAAAGGCAACTTCACCGCTTGTTTAAGATGCATAGATCAACGTTTTAGCAATTCGAAGCTGAAGCGCTTCTGCGCGTGACAATGTACCAGGAAAGTTATGAAAGTGGGGGTGTGCAAGAGAATGCCAAGCATGAGAGATTCTTTGGCCCTAAATGGATAAGATTTTGCAGGCTTACGGTAATCCTTCCGTTGATCGTCCCTCTCATATGATGTACGGTCAAAATATTGGTTGAGATAAGGTCATCAATATATGCCCATTCAGTTCGCTCTCACATTGAACTGATCTACTTCTCGGCACCCACCTATCTCTTCAACTTTCGTCCCTTCCGCTTTACACTTTACCCTCCTTCGCAAAGCGATTTTTATTCTTTAGCAAGATGGAAAAGTACAGCGAAGATTGCGAAGGTCGCCTACTCGGTCAGAGCAGCGAGTGCAGCGATGATGGCATCGGGTTCAGCATGCCCCTCCAAAAGCGTCGCCGGCCGTTTGTTTCATGGCTAGGAAGGAACGCCCTTACCTTGGTCGCCTCCCTTCTCTTGCTCTACAACGCTGTCGTCTCCACAGTCAATTTCACGAACACCTGTGCTTGGAAACATGATGAAGGATCCTTTGAACGCGAATATCCACGTATGTCAAATGACTGTCAAGTTGGCAAGCCGCTGACAGGAAGAAGTCCTGCCCGACGCCCATTTGGAGTTCGAGGATAGACTCGAATGGGCTGACGCTCACCACCCCTGGAACCTACCACCAGGGGATGCGTTGGACAACGCTTGGGATGACATGCTATATGGTTAGTTCTGCTCCTTTCGTGGCCGTTTGTTACCCCTGTTCGCGCTTGAGAAGAAAAGATTGTCCTCTAAAATAGGTGGGATGTCCGACAAGGCTTCAAGGCCGGGTCATGGTTAACCCGATCCGCTGAGCTTCGATACTGGCCCACCACTTCCACTGTCTTTCTATCCATTACTCTGGCCCTCTTTCTTGAGTCTCCATCTACGTTCGTTCATCATGTTTGGAAGTCTGCCTTAGAACAGCCTCTGTCAAGAGCTGATGGGCGTCATAACGACCTCCAAAATGTTGAAAGACCGTAGATGATGAGTGATGAGAGATCAGTCAGAGGAGAAGAGGGAATCCTAGTTCATACTGGAAAAGAGCACAGACGAATCCATAGAGACTTGTTGAAGAGTTGTATGATCCTTTGCTAAACTATCTTGTAGGTCTTAATGTCCGGATCTCCACAGAGGAGATGGCACTCATCAATCAGACTACTACGAACCGGGCTCGAGTTTCAGGAGGAGGCTATGCTGGAGCTATGGGCATCTGGCATGAATTGCATTGCATCAATAACCTGCGCAAACTGATCCACTGGGATTACTACGGCCCTAAGTACGGAGGCACCGAAAACAAGGAAGCATTCGGTACCGGGCACTCTGGTATGCTTTCTACTGTCTTAACCTTTGCAAGTGACCCCAAGCTCAGATGTTGAAACTCTAGATCACTGCCTCGACATGATCCGCCAATCGCTCATGTGTCGTCCTGACACCGACTTGTATCCATTCAGTTGGGGCGAGGACGGAGTACCAAGCGCCCATGTGCACTCGCTCACGCCAAAGCAATGTGTCAAGTGGGATAGCCTTGATAAATGGGCCAGCAAGCGAGCACTCAGACCCGGGCAATTTTCTTACATAAGGGAGCACCATGATGACGATCATCATGACAATCACTGAAAGACCATTTGCTTCTGTTTGTTGTTTAGATGCATCATGTTTGGCGTGCCGCGGGGCGGAATTTTTTGTATTTACTCTCCGGGATGAGAATAGGTGGACCTACTGGTTCCACTCGAAATGGAAAAAGTGTGGAAAGTCTGCCTTCTTTGCTCAGCGACAACGTAAACGAGGATCTTCATCATTACTTGGTGAAGACCTTAGCGTGCATGACCATGCTGCGTTTGAAAGCCCACTATGTAGTTGGCGACTGTAACGTCGTAACAACATAACGTGAGAGAGCCTGTGGGGAACTTTGCGGGAAAGGCTTGAAGAAACGAGGTTACGAAAGCTCTGAGTCAATAATTCATTGGACTTGCCTGCTAATTTTCGTGATCAACATCCCGAGTTTCCGCGGAGGATTCTATGTATGCCAAGCAAAGATAAGTTGTTGGGCATGCGGCATCTGCCGCTAATTCGACTCCATAATACAACAGCCTCGAAAAGCTGAGGCATGACCATGTACATCATGCCAGTCAAGGCCTGTACCTTTTTGTGGCAAGTGCAGGGCCAAGCTGGTGCATACGAGAAGGAGGGGCTGAAGCACTATGTCGTTGTCAGTTCCCCGGATGACGTGCAAGACAACGCGGGGCAAGCTACGACAGCTTATTGAGGATCAGGTATCGCAGTATGAGCGTGCCAAGAATACGCATTATTCACTGATCTTTACCCAAAAAGGTAGTTTGACTGTAGGCATCTCCCTGAACCCTAAGGGCGAATTTCTCGAACTAGCCAGGCAAGAAAAGGGAGCAGGACTTAACGACGTAGACCCCACAAAAATTAACAACGGCGTCTCAGTCATGCGCAAGAACTCCTGATCCGCTGTAAGATAGTGGCGCGAAGGATCTCGCAGACGCCGGACAAAGCAAGATGCTGCCGTAGGTCTTACCTGCGTATGCGCCCACAGTTTAAGCAGGTTAGGTTGTTACGACCTCGGCTAACTCCATCTGTGTTGCCCTTACATGAACCTTTAACCTCTGTAAATCATCTCGTATCGTCCAATGTGGGCTGATCCAATCCTCTTTTCACACCGTTTCTCTCGCCCCTCTCAGAAGTCCCTCACCATGACCCACCCACCACCACTAACGCACATCCGCGTGCTTGAATTCGCCGGCCTTGCCCCTGGTAAACCTGCCCTTCTCAACACCACCTCCCAAGGGGCGTTCCCTCCGTGCTAATCCCACAGAGGTCCCTTCGCCGGCCTCCTCCTCGCTGATTTTGGCGCCACCGTCCTCCGCATCGACCGCGCCCAACCCGGCGCGCACACCGCGCACCATGCCCCTCCGCCCACCACCGATCTGCTCATCCGGCACAAACGCTCGCTCGCCATCGACCTCAAGTCCGCAGATGGCGTCGCGCTACTGCGCGCCCTGATCCCGCACGTCGACGTCGTCATCGACCCCTTCCGGCCGGGGGTGCTGGAGAAGCTCGGGCTGGCGCCGCAGGAGGTGCTGCTGCGGCTGAACCCGCGGCTCGTCGTCGGCCGCATGACGGGATTCCGCAGGGAAGGGAAGTATGCGAGCATGGCGGGGCATGATATCAACTATCTGGCGGTGTCCGGGGTGCTGGCGATGCTGGGCCGGGCGGGGGAGAAGCCGTATGCGCCGGGCAATGTCCTGGGCGACTTTGCGGGGGGAGGCGCGATGTGCTTCCTGGGGATTGTGTTGGCGCTGTTGCAGCGCGAGAGGACGGGGCGGGGCCAGGTGGTGGAGGCGAATATGGTGGATGGGAGCGCGTACCTGGCGAGTATGCCGAGGCTGGGCATGAAATTTCCCCTGTGGAATAAGCCGAGAGGAACGAACTTGCTGGATGGTGGGGCACCGTTCTACGATACCTACGAGACCAAGGATGGGGGTTACATGGCGATGTGAGTATCTTATCTCGTTAGTGCGATTTCTAGGTTTCTTTGGCTGATGCGCAATATGCATCCAGAGGGGCATTAGAGCCTCAGTTCTTCACAGCTCTTCTTCAAGGTCTGCAGATAGACCCCTCGTCTCTTCCTGGAGACCGCAGCGACCGTAGTACCTGGCCCGCACTAGCGGATCTCTTCACTGGGATCTTCAAAACCAAAACCCGTGCTGAGTGGGAGCAAATCTTTGATGGCAGTGACGCATGCTGTACGCCCGTTCTTGACCAAGCTGAACTTGAAAATGCTGGCTACGATCAGCGGCCTGCGGTCACCCTCAAGGGCTCACCTGCAAAAGCCATCACAGAAGGGGCGAAAGACGTAGCGCAAGGTCAGGGCATTGGTGTTGAGGGTCAGGGTTGGACTAGCACAGGATTATCGCCTGGTGAAGGTGGAGAAGATCTGTTAGGGGAATGGATGGGCTGGAAAAGAGGTAGACAGTACGAGCTGAGGGATGGTGGACTGGTACTGCAGTCGCACCAGTCCAAATTATGATAGTCTTGGGAGATTTTCTTCTCAAGCAGAGCTTTGCCCTGACTGCCTAGAAACCACGATTTTCATTTTTCGTGGAGTAAAATGTTGCGAGTGAGATACCTTAGGCCGCTCCAAAGAATGCAGTAAGTCGAGATGATCTATGCCTGTCGCTGCTTTCGAAATATAACATATCAATAATCCATGTTCTACCGCTAACGTCAAGAATACTCGAACACTTGATCGAAGTCCAGACTAGCGTTACGGAGATGAGGCTTTCCACAACATTTCTAGTCCTCCAAGAAATACCAAGCAGGGGAGTTCTGCAGCCGTGGTACCACTATTGCCACACTTACATGTCTATTTCTATCAAACAAAATCCTGCCGAAGGGTATCTAAGCCACCATACACCTTCCCCATCCTACCAACGCCTGCTACTGCTTGTCTACAGCTATCTTACAGACTGACAGCTAGTCAATCTAGGGTTCGCTGTCTGACGAGCCAGCGGTATCTGCCGATGAATCATCCGATGGTTCGTCATCATAGATTTTTACTTTTTCTGCGTACTCGTAAATGTTGGAGACGATCGTTTCCTCAATCAAATCGCCTCTACCGCCGGCGACCCTTAGAATGAGGTCGTTGAGTGATGAGCGACCTAAGATGTCCACGTGATCGGCTATTTGAACGGGTCAGCAATCGACCCATGAACACAGAAGCAGGAATTGATATACCAGTATTAGGCCCTCCGCGAGGACTGAACCTATCAGGCTCGTGGGGCATCTCGTATGTCGTGACCTTCACGCCAGCTGGGTTATAGCGTTTCATCTTCCAGCCCTTAGCGCACATGTAGCCACTTGACAACAAGTTCACAGTGCCATCTCCTTCGCCCATGATCACGCCATGATCAATGTTGCCAGACGTGTAACCAGAATCGATTGATACATTTGACGGACGATAGGCGGTGTAGGCATCGTCGTCGGACGAATTCGACTTCAGGATGCCGTTCCCAGTCAAACTTCCAGGATATGGCTCGTCACGATAGTAGTAAGCACGCTCGGTAGGCTTACCCGTTCCGTAAAAGCAATAGATCTTCAGGTTCGGGGCAAGTGGCAACCTTGACTCTAGGGGATTCAACCATTTTGATGGTACAAGATTATTTTCTTCCACTTCCTTACGATTGTGAGCTACGCCATGTGAGTAATTTTGGAGAACCATGTCATGAAACCATGGCTCGGCGTGGCGGAAAAGGTAAGGCAGGGCCTGACCAACCGTCATGTTCTGGCGAGAAGAAGCCTGTGAAAATGGGTGGGACGCATTCTCGAGCTGCTCACGGAATCGAATGAAGGTCCCGAAAGATGTCTCCTGACCAGGAACGTCGTCCGGTGCCCAGGTGCTGTTCCCCCATACCAAGTCACCGCCGATTGGGAGCATACTTGATAGACCAGGGAACGCACGCAATATCTCGGCACGTTCATTACGTGAAAGGAATTTCTCAAGGCCATAAACAGCAAAGGCATTGAGTTGCGCCGTGTCCTTCATTTCGCCAGATAGCAAAGCAGGAATGTCTTTGAGTGCACCAAGCATGCAGCCACTTATGTTTATCCAAGAGTCGACAAAGTTGTCAACCCACTCGGAGCCACCGTTGCCATATCCAGAGGCTTCGACCCAGTGGAAAAAGTAGTACAAGACCTGGGAACCCATACTGTGCGAAAGCAACACGACCTTCTTTCCCGAGATATGCTTAGCAAGCTCTATATGCGCTTTAAGTCTTGAGAAATATTGATCACGTTTTTCGTAATTCAGGTATGAGAGCCTCCAATCGTATGCTGCTGTGAAAGCGTTTGTAGGATCATAGCCTATCGTCGCTAGGTTCTCCAGTATCTTGTTCCAGATCCAGTAGCCGGTGATGAAGAAATCTGCAGCATCAAAGCCCTGTGAAGCTCGTAGTTTGATTCCTGGTGGGTCAAGTCCAGTACGCTTGTCAACCATAACATGTTTTTTCCAGCTTGCCTTGTCCATAACCAGAGCCCGCATCATACTCCAGCTGCCCCATAATCGTTTTCGAAAGTACTGCCGCGACTGTTCATCCGTCCCCCAGCTTTCTAACCCGGTCGAGATAACACCTGGTATCATGATGACGGGATGATAGGCTTTGATGCCCTGGGTTTGGGCATGAAGCCCGACGGCGAAGGAGTCGTAGTTAATGGCGTCTCGTTCATGTTTCTGTACAAAGGCATGGATCGTAAGCCTTCCGTAAAAGCAGAGTCAGCCCCTCTGTTTGGACCAAGGAAGCTGATGGGCTGCTGTGGACTCACCTGAATATCTCTAGCATCTTTGATCAGTCCCGCAGGAAGGACATCCATGAGCGAGTCCAGATTCATATCTGTTATGGAGCTCAAATCAATCATATCGTTGTTGCTGGCAAATAGTCCCGCCACTAGGATGCCAAACAAGCCTCCCAGGCCGAATATCCAGGCATGCCATCTCTTGCTGCTCGTCCTCGATTTGCTGAGTTTGTGTAGTTTCTTGGCATCAACAACTCGGTATTCTTCTCCTGGAGCTGGTGTTGGCTCGCGCGATGGCTCTGGGGAGTCTTCGGAGTGACGAAAAACCCTCCGGCGGAAAACATCAGTCATGGCTGGTTGCAGCAGCTCATAGGGTCTTAGACGGAGCTCGACGCCGATGAGACAAGCAAAGGACGAAAGGTGTCACCGGGTGCCGTGTTTGCTCGGAGCTCTGCCGCAACTGCGGCTTGTACAGAGTACCTACTTCAACCCGGAAACTTTTTGTTTCAGCTTTCGTCATCCCTCCATCATCCCACTTGCGCATCGAACAATTGGGGATGAACAGTAAGAATGCTCCTCCATCGGTGCCAGAGGCTCAAGATCCGGCGGAGTTCCGCTATATTCAGTATGATAACAATCGAGAGGATGAATTGCTCCCTCAAATGAGGCAGCTGATCTCCAAGGACCTTTCTGAGCCATACAGTATTTACGTCTATCGCTACTTTCTATATCAATGGGGTGATTTGTGCTTTCTTGTAAAAGCAACGGGAAACCTAAGTGAGTTTCAGGCTAATGACTGTTTAGACTTTAGATAAGACCGACAAACTTGTGGGCGTAGTCGTCTGTAAACTCGAGCCTCACCGTGGAGGTCCCCTAAGAGGCTACATAGCTATGCTGGCAACTCAAGAAGCGCATCGTGGTAAAGGCATCGCAACGAAGCTAGTGAGCATGGCTATTGAAGCTATGCAAGCTCGAAATGCAGACGAGGTATTGCGAAAAGTGAACTCCAACATCCACAGATACAATGCTTACCAAAGCTGCCAGATTGCGCTTGAAACCGAGGTCACGAACGTCGCTTCAAACAAGTTGTATGAACGTCTGGGATTCTTACGCACCAAGCGTCTGCACAGGTATTACCTCAATGGTAACACAGCATATAGGCTAGTGCTGTATTTGAAAGAAGGAACGGCATTGAAGCCGTACGATGATTATCTCGCAGACGCGCCAGAGCCGTCACATTAAGGTTGAGACCAACGGAATGCATTATGCGAATTCGAAGGGCATCTTGAGGAGACTCATAATACATGCTAGATCCTATCGCCGACACAAACTGCTATTCAAATGCGAAGCCTACCTCTCGAACGCCATCGTCTCACATGACCAATTGTATAAAATCGGTTTACGCAGTCGCTTGAATAATCTGGAAACCTTCGGCTATCTGCTTCTGAATCTCTTCATCCTTGTGCTGCAGAAGACCCAAAGCATAAGCAACATCATTCCATTGCCTCTCATTTTCACATCTTGCGAGCCGTGCTGCGAGCTTGCTTGCCAGCTGCTTGGCATGTTTGTCCTGCCACCCGATTAGCATTGCACATTTAGCGGTGTTTCCTTCCGGATCTTACCTTCTCTACAAAGCCAGCTAAGAACTTGACAATCCTCCTAAATCCTTCCTCTTCCAGCTCACCATCGGCGCTCAAGAGACTGAACATGTCTACAAAGTGATTGTATACGGCGTTGTCTTTCCCGGCCAGTTCGGTGAAGAACATACGCGTGAGATCGCTAATCTTCTTGTCTGCGTCTTCCAGACATTTCGCCATCTCGCCTAGCTGCCCCTTGACCTTGACTTGTCCTGCAAGAATCAAGAAGGTCAGGGTCATCAGACATGTCCTCTTCACTCTGCCATCTTTGTCACTTAGTCTTCTATACAAAAAGTCTGTATTTTCGTCCAGGAGGTGGTTGAAGCACACTGCCATGTCTCCCAGCGCAATCACCAGGTTACCTCTCGTTATCGCATCTTGACTCCGTTCAAGCACGGTCAAGAGCAAGCCGAGATGCTGCTCACAGTATTCTGAGCTGACACACATCAGCTTGGCCATGCACAATGCAGCCTGGGCTTGAAGCTCGCGATGCTGGTAATGTGTATTGTTTGCACAAATTTCTGCGGCCAGCGGGCCAAATGAGGACAGAAGCGCTTGAGGAGAGTATAACAGCTCCCGCTCGCGGATGGAGTTGATGGCGTCGGTAAAATCATCCTCCGTTGTCCCAGCGATGAGATCCAGTTCATCCTGTTCTTCTACCTGTTCGGCGGCCTTGCCCTTATCGCCACCCTTTTTGGCAGATGGTGGCAGCTTCTTGGTAGGCGAGGGGGCTGACTTCGCGGTCTTCTCTTTCTCCGCCTTCCTTCGTTTGAAGTCGAGCTCGCATAGCTCGAGATGGACTATTTGCTTGATGGCAACGTGGCCCACAATGAACAGTAGTTGAGCGAGGCCCAGGGCTGAGTGCTGGTTTGTCTTTCGTTCTTGCCGTTCCTCCGGAGGAGGTGTATGTAACCCGGTCTGATCATCGATTGCCGAATTTTCCTGGGGCGATTGCCTTTGCTGCTGGAACACGCTCTTTGTTTTTCGCCGTATAATTTCCGTACAGAGCACGTCTGGGTGTTTCGATAACGCATATATTGCACCAACGGCCTGTTCCGCGACACCGAACCATTCCTTGCTATCCGACTCAATGTGCGCTATCGCGGCTAATTTTACAAGAACTGCGTGATCATTGGGAAGCCTTGTAGTCGGAGTCTTGTTCTCCACGCCTTTGGTTTGTCGTCCACCTGCATTGATCCTCCTGAGCGCAATGCATGTGTATCTTGCAAGGCCTAAATCTGCCCTTCCTAGTGAGCCCAAGCCAATCCTCAGGCAGGTTTCCATTTCTCTCACCACAACCTCAGGGTCAGCCGTAGCCAACATACCCAGGACTATGATGGCGCCTCTTCTTTGCTTTCCTGATATCTCTTTCTTTTGCACGCCGTAGACTTGCCATAGCTTCTCAACAACCGCTTCGCTGACCAGCTCTTGCTTCATCATGGTTGCCAAGAGTTGCTCAAGGCTGGTCAATTCAGCAGGAGACCCACCAAAGGTCAGTGATATCATGTTGCGAGCAACATAATTGGCAGCATCGTTCGCGGAAAATTGATCCGGGGCATCGAAGAATAGTCCCTTGTAACATTCGATGAGATGCGTCTGGACACCTTTACCTTCGTCACTGTTTCCCTTGGTCCATATTAGACGTAACATTCGTCTAATGCCGGCACGAGCGGTCTCAAGTTTGTACGCATCTAGGATGACGAAGAAATCCATCGCCTCGACAACCTCTGATTTGTTTTTGGAGGCCAGCAGTTGCGTCACAACAGGAGAGGCGTCGTGAACGACTTCGATAAACCGAAGAGCTTCAGTATAGTAGCGGCGCGTCAGCTGAAGTTTGTTCAACGCCTCAGTGGTTGCGGCTTCCGCTGCAGCCTTCTCGAGGGCCGCAGCCTTTTGCTCCTCGCTCATGGGCGCTTGTTCCTGGCTAGGTTCTTGTTCTACCTGAGTCTTGTCATCCAGCAGCTCCTCATCGACATGAGCCCCCTTTGATGTGCCTTCGTCCGGGCCTGATGTCGCAACTGACGGTTCCAGAGCGGCCATTTCCTCTTGGCAGGCCTGGAGTCGTGTATTCCATTCCTTATAGGAAAGCTGTCCACCGTGAAGAACGCCAAAAGGATGTGTTGAGACAAGCTTACTAAGAAGCTTGATAGCATTGCGTCTGACGTTGCTGCTTTTGTCTTCCAGACTGCGAGTTGCGAGTTCCGCAGCAGCCTGCCTTCGCTTCGGGAATTTTTGCTCCAAGTCACAGAGCTTAACGTAGACTTGCATAGCACGGCACCGACAGTATGGATTCACATCGAGGAATCGCTCTTCGAGGACATCAAAAAATGCGTTGATCTGGCCCTTGATATTTTCACTTCGCTCTTCCCCTTCTTGCTTGCTTAGCATGGTTATCAGATTTCCACACACCTCAATGATGGCACACCGTAGGGTATAGGATTCGCTGTCCAGAAGCTTTGCAAGTAGAGTCATTTGCTTGATCACAAGTCTGGGCGCGAGCTCGGATATTTTGGAGACAAAGGTAGACACCGACTTTGGACCTTTCAAGTCGTTGCTATTAAACTCTTTGTTGCTCAATTCTCTGAGGATGTCTTCCGTGAGCTGTGGGTGGTCGTATTGCTCGGCTAAGATGTGAAGGAATTCAGCCATCGGTTCGGGAAGATGCTCGAAGTACGACAGGTTCTGAATGATTGACGTTTGCGCCCCTAAGACCTATATTAGCAAGCTTTCTGCGCTAATCTCGAAAGAAGACAGGATTTGGTGCTGCTTCAATCGTACCGAAACCATGCCCATGGTGTTTGACAGCAATGCACAAAACCTTGAATGCATGCATTCGAATTGCCGTGCTCTTTACCCGTGACTCATTCTCCAAGATAAGGTATACAGGCCTGGTGAAGAGACTAATAAATGTGTCCCTCTCAGATGTAGTGAGGAAGATCTTGCCGAGCTTGAGTTTCAAGACCTTACTCATGACGTCCAATGCAGTCTGTAGTTGTGATGCAGAGTCCCAGGATGCCTCCTTGTTTGCTGCAGTCTTTGCCTTTGCTCCTTTGGCTCCTCGCCCACGAGCAGGTGCGCTAGAGGAGGGTTTTTCCGCAGCTTTTGTCTCGACGGCCGCGATAGCCCATTGCAACAGGAATCCAAATATCTCTAGTATCTGCTTGTAGCCTTGTGTCGAATCTTGTTCTTCTGTCTCAAGCTCATGGTGGATTGCATCCGCTTCGGTGGAGAGACCCGAGACAATCAAGTCAAGGACCTTACTTAGAGACGTTGGAGGTAGGTAAGATGTCGATCTAGATAGTTTGAACAGCAAACAGTCAGGTTCATGTACATAAGATTGGCTGCTTGTGGGGATTGTGGGTGCACACTTGAGTAAGAATTGCAAAGAATCAAGGACTGATTTATTGCTGATTGCTTCGGGGTTTTCTGCAACCGCATCAACAATTGGATTCAATGCGCCGTTGATGACAGATGCAGATAGTGATTCCGGATCTGACTCGCAATCGAGCAACGCAGAGTCTGCCTCAGGAGTCGGAATGCTGGCAGGATCATTCAAGTAGGCCTTGAGCGCCTCATTCACGTCGAAGTCGGCGTTGCCATCCATGACTGTACCCGCCGAGAGCCAAAGACAATTTGAAGCTCGATTTTAAAGCTGAGAATTGAAGAGAAACGATAGCGAGAAGCTAAATCCCAGCGACCAGAAGAGCCTGTATCCGCCAGTAATGAAGAAGGTGGTTCCGTAGGAAGGTCATAAGGTGTTGTTTTCCACACCAGTTGACAGGATCGGAGCGAAAACAAAATGAGCAAGGTGATACTGTGAGTAGAAGCGCGCCCTCTACCATGAAATCTTGTAGGTATTGTTGAAATCAATGCCACTGGGGTTCGCTGACGATGACGAAGTCGCGATGTTTACGTTTGTCCAGATCAGGCCTAGTGGGCATGCACAGAACCACTATTATTGGGCAACCGCATCTGGCGACCTTGTCTGTGTGCGGCATTGAATGGCCTGACGCGCGCTCAGAAAAACAAAGGAAGGGCGATGGCAAGGCACGGTATAACTCGAGCCTTGACCAAGGTCAGCAATGCTCACAACGAGAGATTGGCCGAGCAATGGCACGATTCGGAGGATACAGAAGAGATGGACGAGAGTAAGGATCCATTAGAAGAGAGCGGCCGCACCCATACAGACGAAAGCGACGATGAGATTGACGACTCTATTGCGGAAGAGATTCAAAAGTTCGAGGACAGTTTCAAGGGGATTACAAGAAGATATAGAATTATCAATAGGATAGGCGAAGGTGCGCAAACACATACAATTCTCCCATACCGATATTTAACGCGTTCTTCCAGGAACCTTCTCCACCGTGTACAAAGCAGAAGATCTCAACTACGAGTCGTATCAAAATGACTGGGATGTCGAAGCGAAAGAGAACGCCAAATGGTGTTCACCGTCGAGTAGACGACGCGTACAAAACAGCCGTCAAAAGCCACACTACGTTGCGATTAAAAAGATCTACGTAACCTCCTCCCCCGGACGCATACTGAACGAGCTCGACCTTCTCCACGACCTCCGCGACTCCACCTCCGTCTGCCCCCTCATCACGGCCTTCCGGCACCAAGACCAAGTCATCGCCGTGCTCCCCTACTTCCAACACCGCGACTTCCGCGAGTACTTCCGCGACTTCACCATCGCCGAGATGCGGCATTACTTCCACTCCCTCTTCACTGCCCTGCGCGCCGTCCACGACCACGACATTCTGCACCGCGACATCAAGCCCACGAACTTCCTCTACTCGCCCGCCCACGCTCGCGGCGTCCTGGTTGACTTCGGCCTCGCCGAGCGCGCCGGCACCGACGCCCACTTCTGCACCTGCCAGCTCGGCGTCCGCGAGCGCCAGTACGCCGTCCACATCTCGCACTACTATGCGGGCCTGCGCGAGCGCGACGTCACGCCCGCGACGGACACCCTGGTGCCGGCGGTGCCCAGACACGATGCGCGGCCGGCAAGGCGTGCGAATCGCGCGGGAACGCGTGGATTCCGCGCGCCGGAGGTGTTGCTCAAGTGCACGGCACAGACGACGGCGATCGACGTGTGGAGTGCCGGGGTGATACTGCTGACGCTGCTGACGCGCCGGTTTCCCTTCTTCCACAGCGCGGACGATATCGATGCGTTGATTGAGCTGGCGACGATCTTTGGAAAGCGGAAGATGCGTGACGCAGCGTTGCTGCATGGGCAGGTGTTTGAGGCGAGCATTCCAACCGTGACGGAGGGTGGGCACGGGTTTCAGAAGCTTGTGTTGTGGTGTCTAGGGCGTCCGAGTGGAAGTGAGAAGATCGCCAAGGGCGCGAGCGGCCTGTCAAGGGAGGAGTTGGAGGCTATTGGCTTCATGCAGGAATGCCTGGAGCTAAACCCAGCCAAGAGAATCACAGCTGAGGAGGCTCTGGCGCACCCGTTCATTATGAATAGAGGTGTTGGTGAAGACGACGAGGATGAGATGGAAATTGTACCAACATGAGTGGTTTGTGCAAGAATGAAGCATAATGAAAGGCTGGAGTTGCATTGGGAGGAGGGTCATCTAGACGGTTTGGCTGAGCGTTCGCTTCTTCAAGATACCATTTATGCAGGAGCATTGTTTGTAAGGCATTTGTGGAGTGGTTGCTTATATTGGCATTTAGAGGTGTCTCATGCAGAAATGACTTTCAACAACAATGACTTACCCAACTACATTGGACCTTTTCCGACGATGACATAGGTCTGAAGTGGCAGCCTACTGGGCCCAAGCTTACCTGCTATATCTACGCATCCGTGATAGGACGTGCCTACAATGCTGTGCCGCAGAGCTCCATCTAGCATCCTGCGAAACTGGGAAACGGTTTGTTCAGGAATGACTCGTATTCAGTTCTATGAACGATCGAGACCATTCCTCAGCCACCACGCTTAAAGAGCCAACGCCGTGTAGGCATGCCCTAGACCCAGTAATAAAAGCAATTCATTCCCATTGTATGATATCCATCAAACACCGAGTGCCCTACGCGACCAACTGTACGATACCACCGGCCTCCTTGATTTTGCGCTCTGCCTCTGCGCTGAAGTGTCTTGCCCGCACAATCAGCGGTATTTCGGGGATTCTGCCCTTGCCAAGAACCTTGGAGTAGCCGAGAGGAAGGAGGTCGAGGACCGGTGCGGTGTCTTTCTTCTTTCCCGAGAGATACTCATCCCGCTTCTCGGCAGGGACAAGAGACCAGAGCTAAGTAAGAGTATCAGTATCAACTCCACGGCATCTCATCCCTCTCGTGACTTTGCAGGCTCACTTTGTCTAGATTGATCACAGGTCGCCAGAACTGATTGTGTAGCTTGTGGAAGTAGCGCATGCCAACTTTTCCAAAGTATCCAGGATGGTATTTGTCCATGTTCGTTCGGTGATGGTGCTGGCCACCAGCAAGACCTCGACCACCGGGGTGTTTCCTGTGCTTGCCGACACGACCATGACCGGCGGAGACGTGACCGCGGCTGAGCTGAATTAGCAATGGCTTTCGTTTGGACTCTTCGGGTGCGCATACTGCTTTCGCGTTTTTGAAAACCTTGTCGGCATGTTTGATGGGTTTGTGGGTGTTGGTTGATCTGTTCGTCCGTACGTGGACGATGAATTTGCGGTGGCTCGCTTAGTGCATGTGCGGGCGCTAGTTGCCCAATCAGGCTAGGCTTATATAAACCGACTTTCCAACCATCTTAGATGCCCGTCCCGTACATGAATGATGAGGTCTTGCAGTTAAATTGAGGAACAGTGCGATTTAGAGGTTCACGGAGCAATTTGAAATTACTTCGCCGAGCACGATGCCTTCCTTGCTATGCCTGGATTCAGCGCACGCTTAAAGCCAATCCCCAAGTACTCCATCATACAAAAGGCCCCCGACAACGCTTCGTCAAACGTGAAAAGCCTGTTGCGCCTGATCAAGTCCAATACGGCGCCCTCAATCCTGCAAAGCCTGCAAGCGCAGTCGCTTCGTTGGATGTATCCTCTTTCTTGCGCTGCCCCGCCAACTCCAGCTGGATATGTCGGTGCAGATGGACTAACCAATCAACGTAGCTCTGCGCCTCGTTATTCCGGTCCTCGTACAGCAGCCGAGCAAACTCAAACTCCGCGCCATCCAACCCTTGCCTCGCCAACTGGATGGTTAGCGCTTTTGAACCCCGCGTACCCTCCAGATATTGCAAGACATTCCGAACTTGGGCGTTCAAGTGGGTTTGGAGAACGGGTAGTTGAGACATAAACGGATCAAGGCTTTGCAGGTCTGTGTGATCTGGTCCAAAGAGGTCTTCCAACAAATTCGGTGAGACCTGGGCATGCAGCCAGAGAAGACAGATCTGGCCATTATCGACAATATACGCGCCACCTTCTTCGATCTTGGAAAACGATGCCCGTATGGAATTGGGCATCCGCAGGTGACCTTTCTCGTTCGCAAACCCATCCTGTTCTTCAAGGTTGTGGATCGAGTAGATCCTTGGATAGAGGTAATATGACATCTCTGCAAGGCCCATGCTCTTCATCATTCTTGCATCGTGCACTCTTCGGTCCGTAGGTTCCCGTCCACCCTTGAAGGCCCTAGACTTCACGAGACCGAGCATATACATGCTGAACTCTTTCAGATTCTCAGGTAGCACTAGCTGACCTGGCGGGTGAGAGCCTGAAAAGTTCTTTCTGTACCCTGCTAGAATATCGACCGTTTTCTCTGTCAGCGCAGCACGGATGTCCTTTAATGACCGCTCAGTCATGCGTGATGCAGCTTCTCTGGCAATGACATTTGTCACCGCATCCTGGTCAACAAACTTCATGGCTTCCATTGCGCCATCGCTGACACTGGCAACAATATTGCTGCATCGTACGCGTCGCTCGCCGGATGCTGTGGTATACAGCAGTGCACTTTGAAAATGAGCATCCAGTCTGGGATCAAGCTTTCCGTCATAGCTGAACATGACGGCCAATGCTTTGTCTGCATCAATTGTACCGAATTCAAGGTCGGCTCCAAAAGTGTGCTGGAGAAAGTTACCGTGGTAGGCGGAGACTTGAAGACCGTTGGAACATCGGACTTTCATCAGTGCTTGATAACCGGTCTCACGAGTAAGGGTATGTTTGATCTCATTGGAGAGCTTGAGTGTATCTCGAGGAGCGTGAAAGTTGGGATAATAGTAGACCTCTCCTCCATTCAGTCCCGAGACATGACCTGCTCCAAAGTTAGCCTCGCAGAACCTCAAATAACTTAGGGTGAAATTACCAATGGTGGCAATGTCAAGATAGCCGCCGCTCGGCGCTGCCATGAAGAAGTCTACACCCACGCCGGCCTCAACCATCCTATTTGCAGTTCGCTTCCACTCCGCGTGCTCTGTAGTGAAAAGCTTCTTTTCAGCATCATTTCCATGCATTTTTCCGTCATCTCTAACGAACAGTCTGCCTGGGCCCCACGTGGGTAGAGATGCCAAAGAGCATATAATCTTGCCTCCCGTTTTTGATAGCGCAGCCATTGCTGCATCCAGAGATGGTAAGAGAGCAGGTTCCGGGCTCTTCACTTGAGAGAACATGTTGGGTAGCTCTTTAACCAGAGAAGTGATTACTTTCCGCGACTCCGTTGGATCAACGAATAATCCTTCGCTGAGTGGAACAAATGCATCTTCAACATCCGACATCACCAACATCTGTGCCTGTGATAGTCCAGAGCTCAAGTTGTAGAAGTGTACTTCCCGATCGAATGTGACGATCCCAACTTTCGATCCTTTGGGTAATCTCCCTTTGGGGGACTTATTGGCACTCTGGTCCTCTTCTTCATCTACACTCGGAGAGGTCTCATATAAAGCATTCAGGATACCTTCGCAAACGCCATCAAGGAACCCTCGATTGATTGCTTCTGCACTCACGTCTACAAGAAAAAGCCAACGCAAACCAACTGGCTCTTTTGCCCAGTACTCCTTAGGAACCATAAATTCCACGGTCCCCAGGTGGAGCTCTGGTCTCTGCATTCGATCGATGCGGACACCGTTGGGATCTATTGGGGAGAAGTACTCGGGAGCGACGTCATTGGGGAAAGTGCACATGTTGCAAACAAACTTGTTGCCACCAGAACGAAAAGTCATGAACGGATTGATGTAAGTCCGACACCTCCTGCATCGTGGAGGACCCGCATCTCCGTAGTCGAGCACAGGTATAGGTTGCTCGCCTTCCTGAAGCGAAGCCAAAGGTTGAAGTATTAATCCTAAAGGTAATCCGGTACTTGAAAGATGGTCATGGCTTGCGGGGATATTGTTGAGGGTCAAACGAGTGAATTTTGGAGAAGCGTTGCCTTGATCGAAAGCAACAAAGGGTACGGCAGCAGGGGGAGGAAGATGCTGTTCGATTGTTGGATACACGTGCTCAAGGAAATGTGCTGCCGGTACGTCTCTTGACCTTGGTATGCTTGGTATTTGCTCTGGATCTACTCTTCCTTGCGAAGACTGTATCGTTGCTCCAACAAGTGGACTTCCCGCTGGCTGAGGGGGCTCCGTGGATATCGCAGTGCCTCCAGGCGCATATGCGGAGGCAGCTCCTCCAGCAAACTGATTTGGTGCCTGAACAGCATTCTGATTGTATTGGCTGGCGTATTGATTTGCGTATGGCCCTCCTCCTTGCGACATGCCATTGAAGGCTTGTGGCGCTCCTGCCGGCTGTTCGATAGTATGATGCGCATGCCGATCCTTCTTTTTTCGAGGCCGTCCCATACTTTGGCTGCTGTATCCACCAGTGCTGTCTATTCCCATGCTCATGCCTCCCATTTGGCTCGTCAGACCCCCCATGTCTGGTTGTCCGACTGGCGGTTGTTGCGGTAGTTGCATGCTCTGCTGCTGTGAGTAGTAGCCTTCGTCTTGCGGTGGAGCTGAATATCCTTGCGGTGCGCTCTGCACGTATTGTTGGTTGGGAGCGCCATTTGGGTACGTCGCACTTTGCTGATATCCTCCTGGATTAGGCGCAACTGGAGGGCGAAACTGAGGGTTCGTATTCGAAGGGTCGCCTTGTCCTTGATATGGCTGCTGCGTATGCGGGTAATTTGGAGGCACTGGGTACTGCGACATCTTGAAAGCTGGGTGCAAAGTAATTATTCTTAACAGATATAGGCTTGTGATTCTCCCTCTTCTTATTTTGGGCGTTGCAGACGGGTTTAGTCCGCCCTTGCGTCTGATTATAGTTCTGGTGGGGGAGACTTTTCCAAGAAATCCGGCATAATCTGTGAGTTGCAACGGTTGTAGAGTGGGCAAGTAATTTGTTTCTGTGGTGGTAGATTGCTCAAAGGTTCCGACAAAAGTGAACACCTTGACCGATCAAATCTCGGAGTTTGCTTGGCCGCAATGTCAGAAGTCTGGCTAACTCTAAACACAGTGTCCAGACTGGCCGATCCCGGATAAAATAAGGCCCCACGCGGTATTTACTCTGAGGTGCTCAATTTCCAGCTGACAATATCAAGATAATGATGAATGCGCTTTCCTGCTCGGTATATCTAAGGTTGGTTGGGTCCGAACCTATCTCATAGTACTGGGAAATACCTCTTCCTAGGTGCCTGCTCAGACGCTACAATACAAAACACCATCAATTTCGACATTTGCAAACATAGAGATTTGGCGTTGAGATAGCCTTGGGAAATCTCAACATTTCCTCTTGGCCTCGACTTGCCGTCATAACTTAGCAGTCGATTGATCATCTCGCCCAATTCTTCCATTACCCATTACCCCTTTCACTTTTTCATATGACCGAGTAGAGGTGCAAATGTCAGCTCCTATTGATTTACGACAGGGAGTCACCAGGTAATTCTATGGCATGTAGTATGGCTACCACTTCATTTGGGATTATCGAGCCTTAAATGCATACAGTAATGCAAAATATCTGGACGAAGCTTGAGAACTCTTGCCATGTGCCTAACGTTCTCTATATGTGGAGTCTTCCATCAAAGCGCAGAAAGCTATCAATCTCTTCTGATTGATGTCGACCTGCAGCGTTTCCATGGGCGGCATCTTTTCATCCATTCTGCCTGCATGAGTAACGTACAGAGACCCGTAGATCTTGGTCTTTACCCACAGAAGCTGTTAATTCCTTGGCCTATCTACAAGACGTTCAGAGCTCTCAAAGCACGTCGAGAGCTCCACATCAATCCGCCCGTCACCGTGTCGAACATTAAGATAGAAACCACCGATCGTGTGCATGGCATAGCCAGTGAAAGTTTGGTTGACGGCAAACAATGGATTCTACAGTATCGTAGGTATTGGATTTTTCCCCCGCAAATTGCTACACGAGTTACCCTGAAGGATCTCTTCTAAGGCGCCAAAGAAATTGTAAGGTTCGAAAGCACATTTTGTGTCAGTGTTGCGGTACATACGATTCAACCATCTTCAAGGAGTAAGGACTGCTCCCCAGCATAAGTTATGACTCAGAGCTACAAATCTCGGTACGAAGGCCTTTCGCAACTAAATGTGAACAGATGAGAAGAGAATCCCTTAATCCTAGGAATGTTGAACAACAAGAAATTCTGAAGCAGACTCTTCCATTGAACTTCTCGATAAGGTATATATCGCTGCATGACTTTCTAGGGTTTCAATCAGAAGAAATTGGACTTCACTGAGAGTCATGGTTATATGGATCTCTTGAATAACAGGAGGGCATTGAAAATGTCTAATATTATCTGTTCGACGGCAAATTTGAGTTTTACTGCTGATCAAAATTTGGGATTTCGTCCTCGAGGCCTGGCCTTATTCCTGGTAAT
This sequence comes from Bathelium albidoporum, assembly GCA_021031095.1. Lineage (NCBI taxonomy): Eukaryota > Fungi > Ascomycota > Dothideomycetes > Trypetheliales > Trypetheliaceae > Bathelium > Bathelium albidoporum. Next base: position 114,180 of record JAGFVP010000016.1, read on the forward strand.
CCGTAAGGTTCATATCTAATGCTATCAATGCTTCACCGCCGATGCCAGGGTGCAGACAGGCCTTAGGCTTTAGCCACTTTCGACTAGTCACGTGAGCTAACGTTGAGTCTCCAGTATTCCCATTCGGGTATCGCTCCTCAAAATTTTGGGGATTTTAATGAGTCAACCGCCGACGGCTAATCGACTCGTATGCTCAGTAAAGAACATACCGGTTAAGACGGCAGACTCGTGGACCAATTCCTGTCGCCTGCCAGCATTCCACCATCCTCTACATACTTTCACGGCTGGATACTAGCGGCTTTAGTCGGAGATCTAAGTGATCTAACACGTTCGTGCCGACACAAAGGTTAACACATATGCAAAATCCAAGCAAGTCGGCTGCAATAGTGGCATTCACCAGGTTTTAGTTGCTTCAAGATGTTTTTCATAAGTGACTCAATGTACTATCTCTTGCTCTCTAACTCTGCACCTATTTTCTTTCTTCTCGGCGTGATCATCTTTTTCTATTGCATGCCAAACCCAGATCCATTCAGAGATCTCAATGATCAGCCCAAGATCCAAAACAGGTCAACATGTCCACAGGTAGAAGAGGACAAGAACCAGGGGAGCGCAAGTCAAATGGCACCAAAACTGCAGATGTTGGGCTCGGGCAGCAGGAAAAGATAGAGCTCCCAACCATGTCAACCGCAGCAGAGGAAGCCATAGTGGCAGACCTGGAGAGAATCAAGAGCCGTGTCAGTCAAATCGTCGAGACGGAGTCTTCGACATTCAGAGAAGTCGGCGACGAGATATACGATCGACTACCCAATCATCGGAAAGTAATCATCACTTTCATCCTTTCCTTATGCGGCTTTCTGGCCCCAATGTCCTCTACCATGGTTCTGCCTGCGCTCCCTGAAGTTGCTGACACTTTCGACTGTTCGGGATCCATCGTCAATCTGTCCAATGCCTTATATCTTATCGGCATGGGTCTATCACCGATGTTCTGGGGTCCTATTGGACAAGTATACGGCAGAAGATGGGTCTGCGTGACATGTGGCTGGCTATTCACAGCTTTCTCCCTTGGCACTGCACTATCACCCGACCTTGCATCATTCTTTGTATTCCGCATGTTTACTGCATTTCAGGGAACGGCTTTCCTGATCGTAGGGGCAAGCTGTCTGGGAGATATCTACAGGCCTACCGAACGAGGAACTGCATACTCATGGTTTCTGGGTGGGGCTCTCATCGGCCCGGCCTTTGGTCCTTTCCTTGCCGGCGTCATCATCACTTACAGATCGTGGCGAGATATATTCTGGCTTCAAACTTCCCTGGCAGGTTTAGCATCGATGCTCCTGATCTTATTACTTCCAGAAACGGTCCACAGCAAGCGCTCGGTGGAGCTAAGAGGTCTCAACAAGCGTGACTATGCCTACAGACTCTGGCAATGGACGAATCCCTTCCGTGTCATTAGACTGTACCGCTATCTAAATCTACTGAGTGCAGGAATTGCATCTTCAGCCCTCGTCTGGAATATGTATTCCTTGCTAACTCCCATTCGCTATGTCCTCAATCCACGGTTCCACCTGACATCTCCAATGCAAGCAGGACTGTTCTACATTGCTCCTGGATGCGGATACCTAGCAGGGACACTCTTTGGCGGACGATGGGCTGACTACACCGTCAAGAAGTACATTAAGAAACACGGCAAACGAATTCCTGAGGATCGACTTCGAGCTTGCTTGCCATTCATGGGTATATTAATGCCAGCGTGCATGTTGGTGTATGGATGGAGTGTAGAGAAAAAGGTCGGAGGCGTGCCTCTCCCAGTCATCATGATGTTCATTCAGGGCGTGGCCCAATTATTCTGCTTCCCGAGCATCAACACATACTGTGTCGACGTTATGCAACAGCGCAGTGGCGAAGTCGTAGGTAAGCTATCAACGAGGTCATCCCTTTTCCATCTTCTGTCACATTGAGACTAATCCATTAACGAAGCTGGAAATTACGTGATACGCTACTTATTTGCAGCGGCGGGGACTGCTGTTGTTCTCCCCGCAACTGACAAAATTGGTGTTGGCTGGTTCAGCACTATTTCTGCGGGCTTCTTGGTCGTCGCTGCCCTATTAGTCTATGCCACCAGTTTATGGGGCCGTTCGTGGGCGGAGAAGGTTGATGGGAAGAAGGTCGCTGGCATCAGGGCATGACAATGGAACTATCGGCATCACTCAGCTGATCAGATTGAGGGGACCCTCAGTTAAGGGGTTAAATTTCATTACTTGATCATTTTTTAGGACTAAAAATGGGTTAATAAATTAGCTAGAATTCTAAGGGGGAAATCCACAATTTAAATCTATATTTACGATCATTTAGAGTTTTGGCGTAACATTTCTTCCGACATCCTCTGATCTAGAGAAAACCTCTAAAGAGAGCTTTAGCTACAGTTTCCGACGGGACTTACTCACCATTGCAGTCATAAGAGCAAAAAGACTGTAAAGGTAAATGTGCAAAATTTTGAGGTAGAAGTTGGGCAAGATCGAGAAATTTTCCAGAACGCAATTCTATAGATTTGCACAGTACAGAATGTCTTGTTCGAGCAGTGTGTTTCAAAGTCCAGGAATGCCACGCAGGCACGAAGGCTATAGTAAATTTAGATAATCCCACTGCGCCTCTAGTTGTATTTCCGAAACTTTCAGAGGCCTCCTCTCGGCCGGTTTCCATCCTGTCCGAGTAAGCTAGCCTCCAAATTCTTTAGCCAAACACCAGTCCAATGCAAATATATGATTTCCAAGCCTTTCCACCCAAGCCCATTTTCCTTCTCCCCCTTTTCAACCCGCACAGCACCACCATCCTTTCCTTTTTTGACCCTCTTCACAAACTCAACCGATCCGCACTCAACCGATCCACACTCCTCGGCCGCCGCACCAACCCCACCTGAAAGAAGCGCTCCTCCCCCGCCGCCGTCCGGCCGCCAATATACCACTTCTCCCCGCCCAGCGCATCTCGGAAGCCACCCGACTCGGACGAGCTATCAGAGCCGCGCCGACGGCCTGTGCGGACTCCGCCACCACTTGGCAGGGGCGGGCTACCAATGGGAAAGCTGGTCGTAGGGGTGCTGCCGGCTGCTGTGCCAGCGGAGGCGGCGGCGGCGGCGGCGGCCACAGGTGTCGAGGGCGGGCCGGGAGAGCGTGAGAGAGGCGAGGTGGAGTGGTGCCGTTTGGGTTGAAAGTGTGTGGTCGGGACGGCGGTCGAGACGGAGGTGGGTGGTGCTTGGTGAGAGCCGGACTTGGCGGTGGCGGTGGAGGTGGTGATGGTTCGGGGGCGAGAGGTTGAGGTGGCGGAATGGGACGGATTTGTTGCGAGAGCTGGATTTGGGCCTGTCGTTGCTTGGGAGTAGCTCATCTGAGAGGAGGGCGTAGCCGAGGGAGAGGAGGCGGCCTTCTGGAGAGCGGAGTGGGCGCGAAAGGCGGCGAGGAAGTTGGAGAAGAAGGTGCGATTGGTAGCTGTGTTGGGAGCTGGCATTATGACAGGTTGTAGAAGCTAGATCAGGTAGATCTGCCTCTGTTCCTGGCGGATAAGTGGGAAGATTATATGGGTAATGTTGTTGTTGCATGCACGATGCTTGGTAATGCTCCGCCGTTCTCCATGTAGCTCTGACTACGAATCGAGGAGCCAGTCAATGTGCAGTTATTGGAAAGGTCGCATAAAGCTTAAGTTGAGTCAGCAAAAGGGGTCTGCAGCTTGTGAAAGTGGAGAAGTTGTCAGTTAAAACTTGGTAGCTTCTTACGATTGAGGCGTTGGCTTATAGTGCGGCAACCATGACGAAAATTCTCCGGGATTCCGGTTTCGGTTATCGCCGGCTTCTCCCCCAGAACGACAGTCAGCTCGTGATTATGGCCAGATTCATGCAGGAGCATTGCATCTATACAGGTATCTAGGTACCTTATGCCTCTGCGAGGACGCAACTAGAGCCTCGTTCTGAAGAGCGTGAATGTGCAGATATATCGGTGTTTTTGTTACCATTTACCAAAAAAGAGTGACAGTTTACAGAGCAAAGATGCACAGCAGAGTACCTAGGTATGTGGATCAAGACCAATGTATTCTGACTCTTCCACATCACGAGGTAAGAATTCTCGTAAAGCTTGCTCAAGACGGTCGCGGCTTTCCAATTTGAACAGAAGTGTTGAAGTCTTTGACGAACATGCTGCTGCACGCCAGTAAAGGAGGAGATCAATAAAACCTTTTGCATAGCCATGCAGGGTTCGAGAGTAAAGTGGTCCGGAGCCGCTAGGTAACAACCTCTGAGCTTGCACTGCGAACCCGAAATTTCACGGCTGTATCTGTAGATGAACGTATTCGCTCTCCTCCTCTATGTTAAGAGATTCCAAGCCGGAGATTCTGTATTTTCCGGTCACTGATCATGGGGTGGCGAAAGGACAAAGATGTTCCTGCGGTCTGTAGAAGAGGGGACTCGCTGCAAAGACAGCTTACACGAGCGCCCATAGATATACGTATCAAATAGATTCCTCGCAAATAGCGCGGTTCTTCGGCTTTCCTGATGCGATCTTGAAGCGAAACTAGACGAGATCGCCTTTGTTAATCCTTACCTTAACACAGGATCGAGAGAACGAGAGAGAGATTATGAGTGCGATGACCTTCACTAATGGACGTACTGGCTTTGTCTTCCGGCATAGACAGACGGATTTGCCTTGAATCTAAAGGGTTTCGTACCGCAACAGAATTTACGGACCACTTTTTCTCACCAAATTTTGGTGAGGACCTTTCCAAATCTTTCTAAAACCCTTCAAAAATTATATTAATAGATTTAGAAAGCCTGATTCATAATCAGAGAACTTATTCTAAAAATTTTAAATGTTGTGTTGAGTAATGGTATGTGAAAATAGTAAGAACTTTTGGTGAGAAATTTTGATTTTCTTAACTAATTTTGATCAATCTCTCACAGTAATTTGTAGATGTAGAAGAGTCTTAAATTAAAATTTAGAGGTCCTTGAAGCAGAACTGAGGAGACCCTCACCAAAATTTGGTGAGAAAAAGTGGTCCGCGAGTTTTGACGCACTCTGTTGCCGCATCATTAGGGCTTACCTAATTCATAGCCCACCAGCGGCACAGACCGCATGTGAATTCGTCATTTACATAGAGACTTACGGCCAACCACAAAACCACATTCTTTAGATGATCAATCCTTCATTGCAGCTTTATCATATGGAGATAGCCCTACACTTACGAGATGACTCTAGATGAGGTAATGGAAGCTGGTCCCGCCCCGGAAATTACAACTGCCTCACCTGTGGGGAAGCCCGCCCGTCCAAATTATAATCAGCTTCATGCAAAGCCATTCCCTCTCGATGTACATCCTATCCCAACATTCATTCCTCACAATCCTTTTTCAATACTGCACATAGCTTATGTCTTTATATCGCAAATTATTTCCTCAGCTCATTCTCACACACCTGTTCCTTACAAAGCCTACTTTTCGGACAAGACGCGCTCTGTGAATGTGGTTAACCCAACGTCGGTTCGCGCGCTCTGGGAGAGTGGCTTTTTTGGGAAGGGAACTCTGAGCAGGAGTGAGCCGACATGGTTGGAGCGAGAGAGACGAAGAAGAGGTCTAAGTACAGATGAGACCGCGGAGGAGATCACTAATCGGCGGAGAGAAGAGCGGCGTGAGATGAAAAGGGGGAGAGCAAGGAAGGAAAGGGAGATGGTGGAGGAGCAGCTGAAAAAAGAGGGCAAAGTGGACCTTAGCATGAACGGCGTTAACAGTTTGCTCCAAACTCAAAGCACTGCTTTAAGCGAACGTGACAAACTCGAAGACCCAAAGCCGGCGAACGGAAAAATATTGGAAAAAAACACAGCAGTCATCCACAGCAAGGACTCGGGTTTACCTTCCGACGAGGCCTCTAAATTGGTCGTTACCTCAGGAGCCACGCATGGCCCAAGCGCGAACGTGGAGCAAGATGCAGATATAATTCAAGACCAGGAATCTCTACAATTGAGCTATGAAGAAGCCTTTTTCCTTACATATGCTCTCGGTGTCCTTGACATCAACTTCGAGGGTACTCAAAACAGCATATCCAACGTCGATTTGTTCCAACTTTTCCGCCAGTACTCATATTTCCCGCCACGTCCATTTTCAGCGTTGCAACCAGATGATCAGTTCTTGCTGTCTTATGTTGTCTATCACCACTTCCGCTCGCTTGGATGGGTCGTTCGGGACGGCATCAAGTTCGCCGTCGATTACCTACTCTACAACCGGGGCCCCGCATTCTCCCACGCCGAGTTCGCAGTCGTCATTGTACCTGCATATGAAGACCCTTACTGGTTTGAGACATCAGTACGCTCTACAGAGACAAGAAAGAAAATCAGCAAGTCATGGTGGTGGCTTCATGGTATCAACCGAGTTCAGGCACAAGTACGAAAAACATTGGTGCTGGTCTACGTCGAGGTGCCCCCACCTGATTGCAAAGACGGAATAGACGTCGATGTTCAGGATATCGGCGGTGTACTGCAAAGGTATAAAGTCCGTGAATTCATTCTGAAGAGGTGGACTCCGAATCGCAACCGCGACTGATCACTCGATCTATTTTGACAGTCGGATGGATCTGGTCCAAGAGTGGAGATTTGCACTCAAACCAGGAGGAACTTCTCTAGAGGAAGTTCTAGAGCTTCTCCGTCCATCATGCCGTGGACATAGCAGTCTCCCACCATCGACCAGTGTTTGTCCATTCCTGTATAATCTGGAATGTCCGGTATTGTCGGCCGAAGAACAAAAGGTGCAGGGCCTCCCATAAGAACACATATGTCGTCACCTTCAGTCATCGTAGCAGGTCCGATGCCCATGTATCCGGCTTCGGTTATGAAAAACCGGCGCATCAAGGTCGCCGACCTGACCGAATGTTCCACGGCTAAGATCTCCCTGTCGCGCTCCTCAACAAGCCGGTTGCGTTCCGGGTCTTTCAAACTTGCTATCCACTGGAAGAAAATGTCGTGATCGGAAGTAGTCACTTGTCGGGAGTGTTTCGCGAGCACTTTCTCGGACTGTGTAAGCTCGCCAACCAATTCCCAAGACGGTGATGTTCCCTCGTGCAATTGAATACGGTTCCCACACATTGTTTCCCAAAAGGCGCCCATAGCGTCACCATATGGCTGGTTCTTTGGGTCAAACGCTTTAATCGCGAGTTTCCACCATGCATGCAAGGTGCTCTGACCTTTCTCAGAAGGCGCATGGAGCATGATGCTTCCCACTACAGCCACTGCGTCGATGTGAACCCCAGGACTGGATAAAATCTGCCCAAGAAGAATTTTAATCTGGGGCTGGCTTTCACCAGAGGCCGCATAGCGAGATGTCTCCATTAATTGATCAAGCTCATCTAACCCCGACCTAATCGTAAAGTCCGGTACCCACGACGGGAGTTCTGGATGGCGGTTCTTCAACTGATTTCCGAGCAAGATGGCTATTGACCTTGTGACTTCTACCATTTTGGACACCGTCTTCACATAAACTTCGGCAGTTGGTAGTGTATAGTCGGCGGCTAACTTAGTGGAGCCTCCCCACGCATTGACAAGTCCGAGTAGAGCGTACACTTTGTCTCGATCATCTGAAGCTCCGCGTGAACGAAATCGCCATAGAAGTGGCAGGAGCGAGACTTCTTGGCCCGTTTTCAGATACCTGCGGATCTCCTCAAAATCATACATCATTCGGCTGAACTTTGCCAGCGGTTGTGTATGCTGAGAAGGCGCTGTCTCGAAAAGGCGAGCGCAACATCTAGACTTGCATCTCTCCACCTTTGCTGCGGCCCCTGCCAATTGGTCCCAAGTAATGCGCAGACTACCTCGTTTCACGATTGCCGCTCTCGCAAGTATGACTTCCTGAACGACCCAAATCCGGAACCACCACGGGGACTGCATTATTCTCTCCAGCGCTTTCATGAGTTGAAGCCAGTATTCCTTGTGGCGGAAGTAAGGGATGTTCAGAAGGCAACGACCTCCTGCAAGGTCCATCAAAACTGTGAATAAATTGGCTTCGTAGTCATAATCCCACGATGCCCAGGAGCTTGCATTGAGAAATTTCGAAGGAATGGGACGGAGGAGACGAGCTTCTCGCGCCTCACTCTTCGTCATTTTATTTCCCAACCATACAATTACTTGATCAGCCATCTTGTAGATGTGTGGCATGAGGGAAACTTGCTGCGACTTTTCGGCTGCATTGGATTGGTCGATGCACAGAGCATCAATCCACAGATACGTTGGGCTTTCGATTCCGGACAAGTTGTTAGTACCCCGGGCTTTCCTTCGTCTTCGGTGGGGCGTTGCGATTTTTTCTGCGTCATAGACGCGAATGTGGCCAATACCCCAGGCTTTCCTTCGTCCCTCGCGCGTCAGTGAGATGTCTTTTGCATGACGGACGTGAATTTTGTCAACATCCGGTTGTCTTCGACGGGGCGCTAAGGCATGAAGGGCGTCATGGAGAGTTGCAGACACCCGTACTTCTCGATCTCCGAGGGTGACTGTTGCAAGCTCTTTGCCAGTACCCCAAGCATATGAAAGGGCCTTATATTTTGAAGATTGGTAGCCAGAACTGCTTTTCAGCGAATGCTTGATGAGATTGCATTTTAGTGGCTCCCAGTATCCTCCACACACTTCCACAAGCCGAATCTCATGGTCCGCAAGTACTAAATTTGAGTACACTGAGGACTGCTCTGAATTTAGGCTCGTTAGCTCAAAGGCCGTTCCTATTGCACTATAGCTTCTCTCAGGTTTCGCTTCTTCAATAACGGGGCAACTCTTGGATGTTTGAGATGTAGAGCTACCGTCGGACGGGTATAGCTCTGGGGAAGGGCACCCGCCAGATGCTGGAGGCGTCGGCAGATATGACATGACGGAAAAAGAGTGAAAGAGTCATGGTCAGAAATTTTGTATAAAAGTCTGTGAAAGATGCATGTAGCTGCATGATTGTTCAGCAGCGCCGCTAGGTACCTAAGTCTCGAAAGTGGCTGTGTTTTGGCTGTGTGCGAAGTGTGGCTGTGTTCAAATTAGAGCTACTCTTGAATCTTGGCACGCAAAACTGCTGCCTAACATGCGGGGACCACCCCCCTGTTAGCCATATCTGGCTGCAAAGCCGATAGGAATCAAGACAGTAATTTCGAATGTTTCGTATTGGAAGCAGAAGCAGTAGCACCTGCTTCAATCTCAACACGGGAAGCCTCCGTGCCTGAGTCTCCCTTTTGGGATGGTTTCTCGCTGCCTTTGTAGAATTAAATGCGAACGCCATGTGGGTATCATCCTCTGCTGCCTTAATGAGCTTGGTATCACCGGCCGGCACTATAGTTCATTCCATAAGACAGACTCGTGGGCAGGGCGGATACTACGGCTCTAACACAGCCCTTGGCACGCAGCATACACGACAAAATGCAGTACGAATATCCTTCTACTTCTCTTCAGATTCAGAACTCTTACCTTGACCACATGAACAAAAGTCTACACTCTCTCTCTTCCTCCCCTTCCGTCATTAGTGTGGAGCTCTTGGGAATTGGAGCTGTGTCAATAATCACAGTTCTGCAGCACCATCTTTTTCAATCTCCACGGGAACTGAGCTGCTTATATACACAAATCAGCCCCTGTTATTCGACCAGGATCTCATCCTTCTGAAACTCAGTGATTTACCTGAACGGTCGAGAACAGTCAAATTTCCGTAGTTTGGTGCTGTGGCTGCTGAGGCAGCACCTTGTGGAACCTTGACAGAATGTAGGTGGCCATTAACTTGGTACGGCTGCTTTGGACTCTCACATAGCCAAGGTAGGGTATCCGGTCCTGGGCAAGGAGCTGCCTAGTGAAAATAGCAGGCAACGCGCATTTGTGCGCTAATTTTTATCATCCCATCACTACACGTCAACCCGAACATTCGATACAAGAACGCCTTTTGTTCAGACCATTTTACCCATAAGTCACTCAGAAATCGAATCGTCAGGAGACTTCATATAGGGCTTATATCATGACCGAAACCCCAAAACTGGAAGCTTCCTATCATCTGAAGTACATAAAAGCGTCATTCATACCCAATCGATCGTCACTCTTTACTGATAGCTGCCGCATGACCAGCCAATTCGCCCAGTCATTACAACTGGATTCGAATTGTGAATATCTGTCTCAGGACTCTTTATCATCCCCGAGTGAATCGCTTTCACCGGAACACGAGTCACTAGTGGACGAATTAAATAACTTGAGCGCCACCACCTGCCGTTTAGGCTCAAAGTTCATCAATCCTTCCTGGATCGTGATCGACTATCAAGATCTCCGCCCTCTACTTTGATAGGCTGCAGTGTGCATCGCACAAGGCAGACGCCAGGCGCTGAGACGAGAATAAGGCAAAGAGATGACACTTACTACGCCAGAGGGAAACGTCGTTGGCTTGCAGAGGGGAGCGGCGGCCTGGAAGCCGTTACGGCATCAGTTATCCCCGTATCCGGCAATACACTGCCTCTCCATCCGAACGGTACCATTGTCCCGGTCGAGTTATGATGATGTGCGGCTCGATCTGCAACCCCAAGGTCTACTCCTGAGCATCACTGCTTCTGGACCTATATTTGCGAACGCATATTGTTCCTTTCTCAGACAACGCGTTGATGCTGCAGCTCCGCAACACCAAACCTCACCAATCTCATAAGCGATCGAGAAGGCTGGCGCTTTAATGCATTCAGTCTAGTGGAATGAGCAAGATATGCTCAAGGCGAATGAAGCCTGGATGGCGGCTAAACCGCGATTGCAGCTCTATTGCACCGATTGAATTTCAGCTATGACTAGGGTACAGACACAATATTTTGAAGATAGTTTCTACAATGTCTCGACAACATCGAAAGCGTTGGGCTTCATTGTTCTCGCCGTCTTGATGATCATGTCCACGATTTCAGGTGTAAAAGTGGTTTGGTCGTTCGTACCAATAACATAGGTTGATGGAATATAGCGCAAAGCGTTGAAAGTAGTCTGGCTGGCATATACTCCAACGCTCTGTGGTTTCAATTTGGTGGCCCAAGTTAATGGAGCGCAATCAAAGCAGGTAAATTATACTAGCTAAGTTGAACTAAGGAAACAGGAAGCAGCCAGCAGGGCGGACCCCTATAAATATCTATTAAGGTTCCTAGGCAGCTGAACTGTGATATCACCTGATTAAGCAAAGTGGTATAAATAAGGGGCTTCAGCTGCTGTGGAACGTAACATAAGAAACAACCAGCTGAATAATTAGCAACGATAGAGCTGTTAAGGAACGTATTACAGGAAACAGGCGACATAGCTTGTATCACCATATCCCGTGCTTTGTCAATCTGGTTTACCAAATTGTCGCCAGAAACAACAAAATCAAAGGAAGACTGCGCAGCCGACAATGGATCATACTCAGGATGTCATCCGGGCCAGAATTGACAATAGACAGGATTACTGCAGCCCTTTCTAGCCCAGAATTGCAAGAGAAGGGACCTTGACTGTTGCTGAAAGGTTTGGTATATGTGTGAGAGTGAAAAAGTTGTTTTTTATCTAGTCTACGATCCGAGCTATATATGCTAAGTTCGGAGATTCGGAGCTGAACCTCCTAGCCTAGGCTCAGGTTCGGTAACACTACGAACCTGCGAACTAAGCTTGACTACCCTATCTTACGAAGCGAGGGCAACATTGACAGTTAAGAGTGGACACTTAGGTACCATACACAGACCTGACTGTTCAGAATGATTCAACCATGCGTTCATGAATATTTCTTAGCGAAGCACAGAATAATTTCATTTTCTTGATAGTAGAGACTTCTTGATCGATGTGTTTACTGTGCACAATTTGTTCTTTCTTTTTAATTTGAACACTTACGGTAGACTCTCCAACTACCGTAAACATTCGATTAAAAAACCTCTCTTTGTGATGCCAAGGTTCTTGCGCATCCTTATGCCATTTTTATGATTCTTAAGACCTCTGCCCGCAGATAAATTCCGGAGGCACATCTTTCTCTTCTCATCTCGTTTGATATACCGGTCAAAAACTCGAGATACGAACAGACTGGCATTCAGTGCGCTCTTAGTCGTTCAAGTTTAATCGAGATCGTCGCTATAGTCTAATAGCTAGCCCATAGGACCATGTAGTCATCTGCGATCTCCAATACTGTATTTGAATGAAGAGCCATCTTTCGGCTTTGTAAATTCAACTCGTACTTTCATAATATCACGTCAAACACCAGCAGCCGGAAATGCTACACAGCAGAGAGACATAGACATGTGCCAGGTACGATTCGAATTGTGCTGCTCCCGAAGGAATATCGGTCTGCACGGGATTCACGCCCCTTGTACGCGGATCGGACAAGCTCTTCTGAATTGTGGATGGAAAGAAGGAGCTTCGTGTGTAAATCAATAGCTCCTCCTTTCCTTACAGAGATGTGGATGTATGAACCTGAGAGCATATAGCTGTGGTTCATGAAGAATTATCCGAGGCCGAATTTCTTTGCTGGGGCATCTTATCGGAAGACTTCCCTGGCGACTTCACGAGGGCTTGAATGTTTGACCAACCATTGTTTGCCCAATTGAAAAGTATCAGTCTTGTCATACCAGCTGTTCAAGATGGAAACGTATCAGCAATATAGCTACAATGCCGACCTACATCTAGCGTCATCGTGCAGGAATCGCCGGGATAATAGACTTGGTAGCCAAGATTGAAATTCATCTCCATTCGGACCTCAAGACTTGCTCTCATGTATATGGCTTTAATGTCCCGAAAGTCAGTATCACTATTTGTGAGCGTCAACTGGATCGCAGGTCTAGGGACCGTGATTGGGGCTTCGCCACATACAGGATAGGCTTTGATTCCCCACTGTTGGTGATCTGGACTCGTACCGCAAGTTATGATCAATCAATGCTCTGCAAATATCGAGAGTTCCGAGATTCTTGGCTTAATGTCTTTTTTGACATTGCTGTTGATCAGACCTGGCAGCTCGTAGGACTCGCAATAGCGCCTAAAAGAATCTCCTGGGGCTTAGATCAACCACATTAAACAAGATCCTTCTCGTACAGAAAGGAAGGTTCTTATATGACTAAAAGTTATGCGTCTAGAGGAGACTGATACCGGTGCAACATGGTCATTAGGGCTCTCCGATCCATCTATACCGACGTCAAAGCGCATCAAGCAGGCTTTTCCGATGAAGAATATCCGCGAAGTAATAGTCGTCAAATTGCAACTGAAACATGTCTATTTGGTAGATAAAGAGGAGAAGTGAAGTATAAGCTACTCATTCAGAGGGAAATCTCGTTATGTAAAGGCCACATCGTGATTGTTTTGAAGCAGGCAATGGAATATGAACTTGTTGGGAGAGGGCTACATCAAAGAATGACACGGTAAAATGTATGCCGAGGGCAAATCACCGGGGGCTAGTAATGCCACTTCTCGCAGAGTCGCACCATTGGAGAACTTAGCCCATCACAACTTGAACACCCCGTTCGTATAGTCTACGACTGTTGCCCTTTGAAGGACCTCCCCAGCGAGTTTCTTGAACTCGATATGAGCGGGGTCATCCTTGACGTAGTAATCTCGATCCTCGGCGCTTCCAAACTCCACAACGAATCCGTGCGTGATGCCATCCTGTATATTGTAATTAGCATAGGCATGGAGGGTTGGGTGTTCATTTTCAGGTAGCCACTTAGGGAAAGACGATGTCATACTTGAGCTCCTTCGGGCGAGTTATCTGTACCGCCGGATGCAGATTTGATGTACGGCTTCTTGGATTTTGGATGGACGCAATCGTCCTTCAAGGCAAGCATACGCCGAGAAACCTTTGGCCATTAAACATTTATCGGATTTAGGCTTCCAGACATTGCCACCGGACACTTACATCGTCGATAGCTTCAGAGCTGGCGGAAGATTTAAATGCGAAGAGAACGATGTGGGTGACACCCATTTTCGCGCTTAGGCTAGCGTAAGAGGTTTGAGATATCAACAATGGATGGAGAGAAAGACGCGGCTTGTGATAAGTATAGCGATAGTTGGATTTCGACGATGGGCGGAGAAGAAGGCTGAAGCAGAAGTCGAACTTCACTCTGCTCTGGAACATTCTAGTGTTGTTCTAAGATCACACCCCAGCGAATAAAGCGGGGTCGGGCAGTCAAGAAATCTCAGCTGACTAAGTAAATCCAGTGATAATCGAAATTACACGATTGAGGATAAGCTGTGCATGAGATCGTTCTCGCGGGATACCGTTTAAAAATCTTGTATCACTTAACTTGGTGGCATTCATGACCGATTCAGCTACCCTACGGAATGAAGCGCACACAACTATTGTTTACATTATCTCCCCTAGCCTCTGGTTTCTGTTGTGGGATACCTCCAACCCAGTCTTCCTCATCTCAATCCATATCTCTAGTATTACTGGCGCTACAGAGAGACCTATGGCTGCAAAAAATTGCGTTTATAGCCATCACGCGTGCGGTTTTGGTATCAGTTGCCCCTGTATAGATTTGACCCGATGAAGTGACACCGCTCAGCGCCACATCGTTATGAAGTGCCAAACGGGAGTCTTCCAAATTAGGTATAGCGCATATAAATTGAAAATAGGTGTTTAGACCTTAGCCAAGACACCTACATCTACCAAGAATGCAACCTTACCTCCTGAACCTGAATATATAGAACTGACCGTAAAAGAAAATTTTCGGGTCGGAAACCAGACCAACTTGCGTTAGGTTCTGACGTTGCGCGTTATCAATGTTTATAGCGAAAATAGCCTTGACCGGTGAGTCGAAGACCGATTGCGCAGGAACCAGATATCCTCATGGTCGTCCACTCTATAGCCCAGAGAGATATGAACGGTTGACAATCTAGCCGCAATGTTGCTGTAGTATTGTATGACCAGATTAACCAGCATCATGCAGACAAAAAGGCCGTTGTAGAATTAAGTGATTCTCAGGCACGCACTATTGCAGGGCGTTTTACACTGGCCCGAACTTCGCAGTAGCATTACGCGGCGACTGAGCTTCAAACGTAGCTTCCAACCGACAGAGCCAAGTGAGGGTGCGAGGAAGCGTCTCACCAACTTGCTGATTACCCCTGTGCTAATTGAAAAGCTTGTAAAATGACTTGCACCAAGCTAAGGATAATGCTTATACCCCCAAAAATAGAGAAAAGCCAGAAGGTCCAGTATTGCAATGTATCTCGCCGATCGCTGAGAAGTTCCCCTATTGAGGCGGGTCGAGAATTCTTAAGATCTTTCACGATGAGCTCGATTCTCTCGGACAAGACTGGAAAATGCTGAGCCGCAAAATACACCGGCTGATCTGAGAGCAATCGCAGAGATTCTGGGATTTGATGGTCAGATCTTGTCATACAAAGAATGGGAAGTAGCTCGTCCGCTTTCACTAATCGCTCAGTCGGCCTGTATACCTGGGGGAATAATTTTCTAGAGGGACCGTGCTGTGCGAATAGAAGGCGAAAGGATAAAAGTACCTCCCGCATGAATTGCGAGATATCTTCCTCACTTGCACGTGGGTCGAAAGACTTTTTTTCCGTACTTGCAAACGAGAATATAGTTCCTTTGGACTGAAGCATCGCAACGCAGAATGAAGGGCAGCTGAACAGGCAAAGGGTCCTACTCGACTTGTTGTAGTCCAGGTGCAGTGCCAGGGAATCGACCCAACGAATCTTCACGTGAAGTAGAGCGTGAAGAAAATGTGCATTCGTCTCGGTAGGATCCAAGGGTAACCAAGTCGATACTGCCTTGCTGCTTTCACTTGCAACTTGACTGGTGTTCGGAGAAGGAAGTAGATTTCCAAATCCCTTCAGAACGATGAACAAGGGACGGTCTGCAAGGTCGGCTGATACTTTATTGGTATCAAACACCAGGCCAGAACTTGTTTGATCATCGTCCTCATGTATGGCAAACTCGTCCTGAGTGCAGGTATTGAACGCTGGTTGGTAGAGCATCGACTGCCAGCCTAGTATTGCGAACACAAGCAGCCTCTGAGTCTTAAAAGTCTCAGAACTACTCTCCATGTGTTGAGTTTCTAACAGGTGTTCGACAACGTCGTCTATACTAAGCCCTTCGTTCTCGCGGACCAAGGTTGCTACTGCGGCGAAGACTCGTTCGAACGCATTATTTTCGAGCAGTGTTCCCTCTCCTACCCGAAGTTGTTGAACCGTATGCGAGACATTTGTAACTTGACCACGTAGCCAAGGATGGTACCAACTCAAGTCATTCGAAGTTGACTGAAAGATGGACACTGGATACGGGTAGCTGAAGAGGTCATCTGTGCGGGTAGTGCAAGGAAGCAGAGTGGTATTCGACGTGGCTATTTGGAGTAGATTATGTTAGCTGCGAGAGCCCAGGAGAACTAGTAAGGAAGCACCTAATACAGACGTGATAAATTGGTAGACTTACAGCTCTTTTTGCGGACCCGGAAGCTCCGGGAACTAGAACTAGTTGTTGATAGCTTGCGCCAGTCTCGGGCCGTCACATATGAAGAGGAGTACCCCGTACTTGTCTTCGTGTTCCCCGGTGCCGGAATTTTGGCGCTTTGAGCCTCTGGCTCTCGATTCTCCATTTTACTCTCTGTGAAGTTGTCTACTATCCAAAGGATTTAGGAAAGCCATGGTGGAACGGGAGCGATTGGAACAGATGTACTCCGCTTCCCAAAGTAAACGGCTGGACTTTCACTAGTTACATGTTTAGTGCTTATAGCCACAGCCTTGTGGTTGTGGTTCAGCCTCGCTCAGATGGTACGGTTCAAAGATCTCGACCTGGAAGCGCCCAGCAGGAGATTTTCCGCCGAAGAGCGTTGTTATGTATTGAACGGGTCCGATGGCGCCCGCTTTCGTAGTACTTTCATGTGTATTCCCTAGGCTGTACAACTTCTAATACTGTCCTAGCCGACCCGGAATCATCTCTACGTGGATAGTGCTCAAGCTGAGTCCAAATCAAGCTGTTTCCTGTAAGAGCGGTAACCAAGTCTATGAAGCCATATCGATCTAGGAATGCTATCTCGAAACGTTGATTGAGTTGGTTGGAGATGATGACAAATGGATCGAAGCTTGCAGGTGAATGGGTCAATTGACGAGAAGTTGCAGGCTCCAATCCAAGGAGTAACGGATTGACGGGGCTACCGATAGCCTGCAGGAAGGCTGCACCCGAAATCGGCAGGACGCGACAGGATAACGTTCTGCTCACCGATTTGCTAATACTCTAACCCCGCTTGCTCAAGCCCACACAGTATCTCTTCCGCAGCCAGTTCTCTTCTCATACAGAAACTCTGTTCAGCATTTCTCTCATAACAGTACATTGTGTTCTTAACTAGATACTCTCTAACAATGCAGACAGACGGAACGGTTCGTCCGATATGGCAAGCAGCGATCGACCGATACTACAAAGAGCTTGAGGAGGGAGGTATGAAGAGAACGCCCACAATCGACAGGGATTTGTGGGAGACGGAGAGCCCAAATGTTCTGATCGACGAGATTCAAGCGATGGTACCTCAAGAATCAAAAGTTTCTCAAGTCTGGACGACTGCGCTGCCCAAGCTTGAACATGTGTTGTTTGGTCTCAATGACTTTGCAGCCGTTGTAGCTTGGTCGTTGGGCATGGATGGTCGCGTTGCAGCGCTTCTGTGGGGATCCATGAGACTTATTTTGAAGGTAAATTGGTGCTCTGATCGTATTTCTGATGTAAATGGTTACGAAACGTCAAGCCTAGTAGTTTGCGCGTCCTATATTCCCGCAACTGATTATCTTGCTGGAAGAGTTGCGAACCGTGCTCCCTAAAGCCTGCCAATTCGAACAAGAATTTCCACTCTCAGATTCCCTCGACGCTGCTTTACTGGAAATGTATACAGAGATAATCGTCTTCTATGCTTATGCAATCACATTCTTCCGGAACAATCCCAATGCTTCTACAAGCCGGAGCGCATGGTCTACATTTAATAAGAAGTTCGAGAATGTCATTTCGAGTCTCCGCGTCCATTCGAGAAAGGTTGACGAAATCGTTGACATGATGCGGCTCTCAAAAGAAACCTATGCTGCTGAAACCGTGAAGGTAATCAACAATCTACAGAGACTGATGGTTGAAGATAACGGAACACCGTGTTACTCTATACCTTACGGGGTGAACTTGAAATTCTGCGATAGGAATCAGGAAATGGATGAGCTCAAAGCTACTTTAGATCCAGGGATTCAAGACCAAAACCTAAAAGTAATGTCCATTTGCGGTTTAGGCGGAGTTGGAAAAACTCAACTGGCTCTAAATTATGCAAACACTTTCAGGAACTCCTACGACGCAATTGCTTGGGTTCAAGCTGATACACAGACTAAGCTTGTGCAAAGTTTGTCTAACTTTGCGTCAAAGCTGGGCTTACCGAAGAAAGAGGGGGCGAGCGACGATGAGTATCAATCAGTTCAAAAAGTCAAAGATTGGCTCAATAACTCAGGAAAGACATTTCTCCTGGTTTTTGATAACGTGGAAGACGTTCGTATTTTGAGCCAGATCTGGCCTGTAAGCAATAAAGGCTCGATCATAATTACCAGCCGATCCGTAGCAGCTGCAGGAAAGCGAGCCAAGAAGACCACGCATCTCAGATCCTTTCAAGAAGGAATAGCCACTGGTATCCTTTGTGACTTAACCGGGATTCAGCCGACCAACGAGAACGATGAGAAAGCAGCTAAAGAAATATGCCAGCTCATGGGGGGTCTTCCACTTGCTATGGCGCACATGAGTTCTTTCATCCAAGACCGAGGGTATTCGTATGAGGAATTTCTCTCGATGTACAAGAAGCATGCTGAGAGAATTTTTGTTAAGGACCAATCGCAGGTAGATTATGATTACACGCTGAACACGGTTTGGGACTTGTCCCTTCAGTCTTTGTCACCGAACGCCAGAGTGCTTCTTAACTTGTTGTCACTCTTTGACCCGGATTCGATTCCAGAGAGTTTGTTGGTTGGAACAAGAGCTGATATTATGGAGCCGAGATTGAATTTCCTGAAGGACGATTTCGAGTAAGTATGGGCCAAGGAAATAACTCGGCGTTGTCCTTATCGCTCTAATGCGCGATCAGTTTCGGTGATGCTGTGTCCGACTTGATGACCAAGACATCGCTGATCAATCGCATGTCTGCTTCGCAGTCCCTCTCTTTGCACCGTCTAGTGAAGTTTGCAATGTTTATACGAATTCCACACGACGAGCGTAATGTATATCTGGACAATGCGATTCGATTGCTTTATCACGGCTTCCCAAATACATGGAATCGGCAAGGACCACACCAAGGTCATGGTTGGCGCTCTTGGGAAACATGCGGTGCTATTGTAGCTCATTTGTCTTCCCTCATGAACTTACAGAAACAGTACAATGTAAAGGCTTCAAATACGGAGATGTTCGCCGAGCTTATTTTTCGTATTGGGACGTAAGTAGCTGCGTTCCCAAAGAGATCGTAAATCTGACATTGACTGTTGGGCTGTTAGATATCTCTGGGAGAGTGAACAGCCCTCCACAGCGAAAACATTTTTTGAGTACGGCTTAGGGTTGGAGGTTGATCCAAACACTCAAATATACGCACAAGCGTATCGGCTACTGGGTCATGTTGGTCTTGACATGGCTCAACCGCGAGCCGCTCTCTGCGCCTATCAAAGCGCCTTAGCGTTGCGAGAGAAACTGGAAGAACCGAACTCACCTGCCATAGCCGAGGTCTACGATTCAATTGCGTGTAGCTACTCGGAGATCGGAGATGTTTCAAAAGCACTTGAATATCTCCGGAAAGCAGATGATATCAGTATTGCACATTGTGGGAGAAGTTCGTCCCGCACCCAAGCCATATATTCACTGGCTTATCTTCGAGGAGATCTACCCGCAAAGTCACTGGACGCGCTAAATAGCTGTTGGAAGATTCAGAACAAGACACAAGAAGATATCGCTGAGTCTAAGTACCCAAAGCATGCCGGTGACATTGTGTTATTAGCGCGAATACAATACGCACTCGGACAAAAAGAGACAGGCCAACAACTAGCTTCAAGGTCAATCACCATCCGCAGAGGAATATATGGCGCCAAAGGACCCCGTGTGGCCGATTCCATCTTTATCGTTGCAAGAATGCTGGCAGCTGCAGGCGAACATGTTCTAGCCGCAAGAATGTATGGTGAAATTATTGAGATGAGCCGCAACATGGGAGAAATGAAGGGTCACTTGGCTCGAGCATTATGGTTCTTGGCTTCGACCGAAGAGCAGTTGAAGAACCCTGTTGCGGCTGAAAGGCTGAGGGCGGACGCGAAAGCCGAAAGAGCCAAAATCCAAGATAGAGAGGCCCCGGACGAGGACACCGAGAAGGCCTTTATGGCTCTGGTAGGATGGATGCTATGGTAGATGTGAGGATTCTCAGAATTGCTTTTATTAGCTTTATCTGCTTCTATACTATACTTTTCCCCCATTAGCCGGAGCTCTGCTTCTTGCAAAATTCACTGCCGCACTTGACGGGCGCCGCTACGTTTTTTCAACATTTCCGTGGTTAGAACTCTAATGAATACCGTAGAAGCTGAACGACCTTTTCGGTCACATTGGCCTCCACACGGTTTTGGAATCTGATATTTTCTAACCAGAGTAATCCAATACTTCTTAGTAAGAAAGTGGCACGTTTGCTGCATCTGGCTCGTCAACAAAAAGATCAATGTCTGCTGCATCTTTTTCGTACTCTAATTCCGAATTAATTTCTTGAAATGGTTCATCCTTTTGAAGTAGGATGTCTTCGGAAAGGATTTCTGAAAGACCCTGTACATTCTCTCGTCTTGGATGACTATTAGTTAGCGGTTGCAAGTAGGGCAAGTTTGATCGCGCGACAGATCATTGCCGTTCGGCTACAACTCATGTTAGCCTGGCGTGCCGTGGGTGGATTCTCTTAGCTCACCCTTCCTCTGATTGTGAATATGTTGTTCTCATGTTGTTCTCAAGCGCCTTTTGAATGATTTCTTTGATTGTACTCGTAATTGTCATGCTTCCGTAGGTGCCTACTACCAGCGTACGCACTCTGTCCATCATACGGGTACCGAAGGATGATACGAGATCATACATCTGAGAATAAATCAGTCCCGATACACATGAGTATCGACAAGAAACTGACCGTGCTGCACACTTGAGTGAGAGCTCTTTCCTGTGGCTGTGAAGCTGGCAGCAGCTAGGTGACGAAGCATGAATTACGGTAATCACAGCTGTTTCAAGCCACGCCGCCTGTTGATGATCTCAGAACAGCTGTTGGATCAATGTGCACATGGTCGAGCTCAGCATCATGTGTTCGTTCAGCTGGCTGCTGCTGCTGGCCATATGTTTGTGAGCAAGCTACTCATTTTCTCCTTCTTTGGCTCGTTTCGCCAGCGGATTATCATTGACGCGCTCTGAATTGTGTTCCATCAATGTCTTGCCTTATAGTGATGGAACATGAAAAATTGGTGAAAGCTTGTAGATTGAGCTATGGAGATGGTGCTGTATATATACAGGTTCAGCTGAGGCTGAACAGCAGCAGCACCTGACCCTGTGCACGGTGCTCTGGTTACTTGTGAGAATTGATTAGGTGAAGCAGCTTGAAACCGCTGAATATTGTGTTCTGTCAAATAGCGTGAACAGTGTCGTGGAAGCTGCGTTTGTCTCTTTGGCATTGGCAAGTACGATGAGTGCAGGAAAGTAATGACAGGCAAGCCTTATCACGTGAGATACTAGCGTGTGTGTACATTAGCCGCTCGCCTCCGTAACTCAATCCACAAGCTTTCATATTCTGTCATCAAGACTCACTTCGGCCTATCAACATCGCATGATCGCCTTATAAAGGCAATGTCGTTGCTGCCTTTTAAACGAGCAAAGCTGAGCTGCTGTGCCGATCAACTTGGTCGGGGAAACGCCTTTGTCTCAAGAATTTAGTAGTCACAGTATCGAGTAAGTCATTCAGCGACCCTAATACATTTTCTGCCGCAACCCTACTTTAGTTAAAGCTGCAATGTCAGATTATCATTTTGACTACAACAAATTTCCTCCATGGACTTGCAGTCCTCATGTCTAATTTGAAATATTTGAGTATAGCTTGCTCTGCTTGAGAGCTTCTTCCCATTCAAAGATGGCTGACATACTGGTTCGCCCACCAATGTGTCGAAAGTTCGACTGTCCCCGAGTACAATCCTCCAGAAACTTAGTAAACAAATATACCTATGCAGCTCTCCAAACTGGTAGAAGTTCCTATATCAAGCTAATCGTATATTACACTAAGAGAAAGCGTGATGTGTTCCTACCAATGACGTAAATATAGACTTGACATGGGAAACGTGCGGTCAACGCTGACAAAATAACACCCAGCGGACAACCCTGGGGGCGCTCCTGACTCTCGTTTCATCAATGAAATTTTAAAGTTCGCCTTGTATTTCCACTACTTCCTGTAGATCCAGTCTCGTTAGGTGGTGAGAAAATCATTGTCAGTGGAACAGTAAGATATCCAGCGACAGGCCTTTTCCAGCCTCCACTGGCCCAAACTCTGGTCAATCATCATTTCAGAGGCAGGGTGTACACGCTAACGTTTAAGTATTGATACGGGAATCGCGATAATTATCACAAAACAACCAGGGCAGCAAATCCAGGAAGCTCATCGAGCCTGATTACAATGAAGTCCTGATTTGATTGGTAATCTGTATGATCAGAGGTATCCATGCATGAGTATTGCTCTCCTGGGTCTACAGCCTATACTGAAGACGATAGAACGGTTAGTTCAGGAGTATTTGAATGAAATCTTGACCAGACAAAGCGTGCTTGTGGCTCTAGAGATCCCGCATCGACTTCATAAGTTATGACTCGCGCGTCAGGTCCCAATCGCTAAATATGTCGTCAAGGCTTGAGGGGCCTCATGAACGCCAATTTTTCCGATGGAGGATCCTTGAGATTTCCGCAAGGAAGCGCGGGTGGCTTGATCCAGATAGATTAAATCTGGCCAAATTCCGATCGCGATCAAGTCGCCAACCAAGAGAATGAATTCTTCGGCAAAGACGGGACGAAGGAATGATGCAAGCCACTAATATTAAGCAGGCCGGTTCGAAATTCCATAGATATGGTTCAAAGCCTGCCAATTGGATTGACGCATCAATGCATTAATTGTAGCAGCGAAGATCCACATCTTCTGGAATTGGTGGCGTTCTTCCAGCGGCTACGAAGCAGGGATAGCCCTTTCAATCTTAATTCAATCATGGTGAAACGACTTCACCCTGAACCCCACCATGGAGATTTCCGTCCCACATGGCGATAAGGTTCTTGCGTAAGTTGTTTTAAGATGGTTAGAATGACGCGGGACGTCGTCCCCTCGATTCGTGAGCAGACCAGGGTGTGTTCGTCGCTGCGCGGTTGCAGCTTCACAATGCGTTTCAATCCGTTGCAAGCCTGGCACATGGACGGCGTTTATCTGAACGTCATCGAAGGCCACGGAAACTTGCAGTTGGGATTTTCCATGATCTCATCCTTGAAAGGTCGCGTTGGGAGATGTTCGTGTGACCTTCGCCGTAAGAAGTAAGGTTTTAGATCTTCTCTGCAAATCCTGAGCTACGAGCAGATACAACGAAACCTTCACTTCTTAGTTTTCTTCTTGACCTTGTCACCCTTGCCCTCCGTCTTTCCCTTGCCTTGCTCTTGCCCGCCCTGCTGCTGCTCCATCCCCACATATCCACCCTTCACCAACGCATCGCGTGCCACCACTCCAATGCACCGAAATCGCTCCGGGCCCAGCAGCGTGCCGCCAAACCAGCGCGACACCACCACGACCACATTCCACACCTCCAGCATCTGCATCAGCTTCAGCACCCGGCCCCCGGCCGCGCTCTCGCCGTCGTCGTCGGAATCTTGGTATATCACGCCGGTGGCCTTGCCGCCATCCGTTTCCGACGACGACGCTGGCGAAGCACGGATGCGCCATGCGGTGATGTTGTGCGTGGCGCGGGCGGCGCGGCGGTCGGTGGTGACGAGGTGTACGATGAAGGCGCGGGCTTCGGTGGGCGATGAGACCGGCGCAGCGCGGGCGAGAAAGGTTGAGCCTTTGACTGTGAGGGGTTCTGAAAGAATCCATTGTGGCGATACGTCCTCTGGGTTTGGTTGAGATGGGAATTCATCTGCGGTGGGATTTGTGCCCGAGTCAAGGTCCCCGGTGTGATGATCCGAATCGACACTGCCGGTATCTTCATCTCTGTTCTCGCCCGTAGTGGCGAGGATAAGTGCTTCGCATTGCTCGACCAGGTCGTAGACGCATGGTTCGCCTTGCACCCATACTTTTTCTAGCGCATTGTTGACAAGCTCCTGCAATTGGCTGCTCTCGCCTTTCCTCGTGCTCTCATTGCCGGCGGTCAAAATACCTGAAACATATGGCCGGCGATCAGGATATAAAGCTGGAAAGTTGAGGCGCAGGCTTATGGAAGGACGCGATGGAAGCCGAAGAGCGCAGGAGAAGGTGGCTGTGGTAGCGTTCGGCCGGTCCTCTAAGAACACAGAGTCCTGTTCAGAGCTCGGTGCAGCGATCGGAGAAAGGGTATCTTGATCGAAGATGGCATTTATGGAAGTAAGTTCATCTTGGAGTGCAGGATTCATGGCAAACGTTGCTTTTACCTATTTTTGGGTGGGTAGCGAGTAAAGGAACCAATTCATTAGCGGGTGGTGTAATTGGGCGGCGTAGGTTGCGCACAGACAATTGACACAACATGCGATATTATGCGACTATCAAGGACAGCTGACGATCAGATTAAATCAAATGTGGCAAAGAGACTATGCCGACAGCAATTGTCGGAGACGACTCGTTGATGTGTAGTGCTAAATTTTGGAAAGATCCCTAAATCGCTAGATATAATTCATCAGAAGCATCATTCAGCTTTAGTTACATTGCTCAAGTCGCTTTGTACAAATAAGTCCAAAATATTTGAAGACACCGAATGTGCCCGCGCTAAGTGTACATTCGCCTTTGGTATAACCGAACGCCATTGCCGTGGTATCATACGAGAAACATGAAACAAGCAAAGAAGCCACCATCAAATGCGTCCGTACATGCGTATCTCAGCCAAAGACAAGACTCTTCCTTTTCTTCAATTTAGAAACTTTTTCCTTGGAATCTGTCCTTTCGGGCCAGGGCTTCCGTACGAATGTCGCGCTCAGGGGTGCTGCAGGAGGCTCGTCATCAAGCATGCTAGGGAATTCTGGCAGCTGCAGGACTGGCTCCCGCTCACCCGCGCCGCGTGGCACCAGCTTTATCCGCGATCCACTTTCTTTTGTCTTGCTAGGGCTTTCTCTTGTCTTGACAGGGGTTGTTGGACTTTGAACACCTTCCGTGGTTTTTCGGGATGCAAGCTTTGCAAAGGAGATGGTCTTCGAAAGACTTCGAAGTCGACTGTGGGTGGAAGGCGACCGCACTGGAATTGCCGATTTTGAGAAAGGGTCAGAGTCGAGGAAGGAATGCTGCGGTGAGGGCCCCAAAGGCGGAAGAAAGACGGCTGATACTGCGCGGGCTTCTGCTGCTGATTCCATGAGTGGAACCGAAGAATTTCGTCTCGTCTGCGAGTATGAACTCGATAGTGATCTCCGTGCGTGGTTTTCAAAGCTTGATGCGGGTAGAGTGGGGCTCTCTCGAAGAGGCGCCGATTTTGAGGGCTCTGGGATATTTGGACTTGATTTTCCTGAGGGTGATGACGGTTGTGAGACTTGCACCATCTTGGGCCGAACAGGTTTGATTGAGATGACAAGAGCTTGAGTGCACGCCTTTGCCGTGTACTCGTACGTGATGGCGAGCTCTGCAAGGTCTTTGTCGAATTCCACGTCATCGCAGTCGTCACTGTCGTCCTCCACGCTCAGGGTATCGTCGTGTTCGATTGGCGAGAGACCTTCTTCGTCTGAAAGATATTGCTGGTGGAAGAGCAGCTCTGACGATCGTTTCATCCCAAACCCGAGCTCTTGCTTGATCTCAACGGCGACTTTCTCAGTTTGGCGGCTGGCCTTTGACGGTGTTGAACTTCTTGATCGTTCCGACTCAGCGACGCCAGATGGAAAATTCCAGTGCTCCAGTTGGGGCGTGGCAGCCTCCACGATAGTTGCCATGATCACCTTGTGTGGTAGAAGGTCGTAAGAGTGAAAAAAAAGTCGGTCAATCTGTCCAGAGAACGGTGTGGCGATCCGGGTAAATGCTTCAATGGGGAATGGTCGGTGTACGATAGTTAATGTACGAAGAGTATATTATGCTCGACTAACACAACCTAATGCTCAGGTGCGTTATCACCCAGATGCAAAAGGATGGTGCCGTGTATATAAAAGAGCGACGGAGCAGTAAAGAGTGAATATATCGCACTGATTGCGCCGCTGCCAGTTGGACCACTGACGCTGCTGGCGAGGGGCCAACAGGTTTCAAATAAGAAACGTTGCCGGGTGCGGTGCACAGGGGGGGTAGGAGGGGTGTGTGTGCCAGTGCGGCCCCGGCACGAAGAAGCGAGATAGAGTAAACGCGGAAATGGGGATGAGTTGCAGAACAACGTGCACGACGAGGGAGACGGGGCAATGGGCCGCTTCGTGACAGACCAGGACCCCAATGCTGGGGCCTGGGTTGCTTTCGTTTGCCGTTTGAAAACTCGTTCACCACTGCGACGGCGCGTGCACGAGAGCGGGATGCTTGACACCTTTATGGAACAGATCTTGTGGCGGCCACACACCAAGCCCAGCTCGATACGACTTACTGGAGACTAGAGTGGCCGCGCCGTGCGGGTTCGACTGATTTGTTTTTTTAGGGATTCAAGGCTGATCATCACGAGTGCTACTGCTGCAAAGGGGGCCGTGGCGAGTCAGTAGCCGCAGCAGGTCAGCTCGTCAGCAATGCGATCCTGTCCACCACGTCCGTTCACCACCTTCAGTCCTGGGCGGTATTCCTGATTGGAGTTATCTCGTCCGAACGGTCCCTCCGTTGGCGACTGCCTCATGTGCTTGATTCCTCGACCAGAAAAGCGCTGACCACTCTGGCCGGCTTGATGAGGCCGACACGGCGGCCAAGTGGCCTATCACAGGCTAGAGTAGCGCACCCGTGAAGGGCATGGACGGAGTTGTGGAGAGAGTCGGCGCCCTGCAGCAGGTGCTTGCTGGGACATGAAGCCCCTGGACCTTGCTCAGTCCCGCATAGGGCCCGAAGCTAAGTCATCCTAGGCCATCACTACTTTCACACCATCTAAGACGCGGTAAAGCTACCCCATATGAGTTGCCGTTTTAGTAGCCTGCGCAGAACATCCAAATTCCACACAGATGAAAGAGGCTCGGCGTTGCTCAACGGTGCTCAGGAGGTTACAACCGAGCGAATGACCGAGCAATATTCGACATCTACTCTACTCCCTTGTCTATCAGAGGGTGCTGTCGTGTTGTCATTCAGACCGATGTCTTTTGATCTGCCATCGTCGGAGTGAGGGTCTGCAATCCGAAAAGCTCTTCCGCGAGCTTGCGTCGACCACGGTCAACCACAACAGCAAGGCATCTCTAGAGGAGCAAGGCAGGATTATTCCGCACCCGTTCCCTGTTCGGGTCATATTCGTTGAACCTTTTGCGACAACCTGAAGAGCTCTTCTTCCGCCGCTGGCGCCTGTGCGACGGCACTTCAGGGCATTGAAGATCTCATCAGCAAAGTCAGACAAAAGTGTACGCGCAATTCATTCCACCTTCACGAGAATCCTCTTGCTAAAGCTTGCGGGATCGGGACGAGGCGAGTGTTGGATTCTTCAAAGAGCCATTGGCAGTTTTCTTTGACGGATGGTCGTCTGTTGGATCTCCTGCCATGTGCCGTCTTCTGTTGGCACTCATCCTTTAACGAGCTCTATGACCGGCTGGGTCGGTTGACACTCCGAAGCTCTTCATTGTTCAGCTAGAAGTTACAGTAAGAATGCTTTGAAATCAAATGCCATATTCGCGTCGGGAAATGCAGTTTCCCCCCTCTCTACCCAGCCGACCGTGTACCGTATTGTCACGCTGTCACGCCTGCAGCCAGAGACATGCCATGCAAGTTCGCAGAATATTCTGCTGCGATGTGGCTTACGGCAGGTTTGGCACATTTCCGCCCTCGACTTTCTATTCCGCTGGAGCCAGGGCTCGCTAAGCAGCAGCGATCCCAACAAAGTCTCACCACCAAGGACATGGCAACAGAGGTATAATTCCGCAGCGTCTCTCTCATTCTTTGTTCTTTGGACTGGGAGTCGGGCTCACTAATCTCTATGTCTTTTGAGCCCTTAGTTAAGGCTAAGTAGGCATCGGTGATTTGAAGCGTCAAGTTCCGAACCCCGCCAGTTCTATGCTGAAACGCCTCGCAGCTGAAAAGCTGCGGCCTGCCACACCGACCCAGATACTCACTCACGCGGTCGCGAGTTGGTTGCTAAAAGCTCACATCAGTCATTCGTAAAGCTCGCGGCCTTAGAAGTATACGGCGGCCCCATCATATTCAGGTCTGACAGCTTAGCTTCGGACCGCGTGAATGAAAGCCGCCGCTCCATTTTGAGAGACAGAGAGAGTTGTTTGCCTCGCCATTCTTCAATGCATTACAGCACCTTTGTGGTATTCCAGCTTCTAGACCGCAGTCCATGGGGATGTGAGACTGCCAAGATGGAAGCCACCACTGTTCATATGCAACCACGGCAGAGGCATGCCCTTCTATCAGATGAAGTGAGTGTGCCTTACGGAAGCAGTTTTACCCTTCGCATCGAAGACGCAGAAGATCGAGTTCTCCGAGGGCTAATGTACGCTTTTTCCGGGGTAATTGCCTACAAGACCCCAGAAATGCGGCATTCATGCAACGCCAGAGTTTCGTCCATGGATTCTCCATAACCGAGGATCTACACCCGGATAATTCGTGCCTTATCTAAGCCTAAAATTTAGCTTTGTCTATGGCGAAACACTCTACGCGCAGTAAACACGGTTTTCTAACCAAGAAAAATTTGAGTCGTTTCTTTTGAGCGGGCAACGCTTCAAGAGATCGAGGCTGGATCACGAAGCACACTACCTGTCTCGAAGCAGGGTATGTCGCGAAGCGAAACCCTAGCCGACTGTAGTCCAATTCTTTTCCCTCAAGTCCACTGCCAATGCGGACGTCATCTTTTCTTTTTGTTACAGGTACTTTTGACAGGTACCCAATCGGTCGAGTACCCACCAAGA
This sequence comes from Bathelium albidoporum, assembly GCA_021031095.1. NCBI lineage: Eukaryota > Fungi > Ascomycota > Dothideomycetes > Trypetheliales > Trypetheliaceae > Bathelium > Bathelium albidoporum. The sequence goes on from JAGFVP010000016.1 coordinate 143,329, forward strand.
GAGGAGCCGAGGCGCTTAGTAAGGCCGCACTGATTGCCCCAGCCAATTTTAGCATCTTTCAGTGGCAATGCCTCAGGGACATGTCTACTCAATTCGTGTGTATTATGGAATTTACGTTTTACTGGATCGCACTGACAACACAGACTGCCTGAAATAACTGAACACTCTAAAGCTTACCTGGGTAGGTATTTTCCCACTTAGATTACCGGTGACATTTGTTTTCTCTTAGCGAAAGGTACTGCGCCTGGGTTGATGGAATGAACGCCTTCTACTCGACAAGTCGCTGCGGCGTAATGCGCACTGCATCAATCCTCTAATATAAAACCGGAGCAATTCTTGCAGGCTTTGTTTCGAAACCTACGATTCGAGGGAAACCAGAATGGCGAATGGGGACCACTTATCTTGGAAGGGTGGCTTAGCAGAGAAATGTTTCATTTCAATAGCGTGCAGGCCGCTTACTGGCAGTGCTGTCGGTGAAATGGCATCTGCACTGGAGACATGGATCTCGGCCGAGGATATGGTAAAGCTGGCCTCCCTATCTCTTGGGAGGAGATCGAGCTGCACATGTGCATCACCTTGTACAGTCTCTGCCTGGTTTACATTTCTAATCTGGCTATTGCGGAATCGACACAGGGAATCATGAGCTATTTCTAGGGTACATCTCCAGGCTTTGTGCGGTATTTCCGACCGAGTGAGCGTAACTATTGTCCTACGCAATATTGATCTAACAATGAGTCCGAGCTTTACATTAATATCAATGATCAGCGCTGCTATGACAAGATCTTCCGAGGTCGAAGCTTGCATGACAGGGCTCCCCAGGAATTATTTTTGGGTGAAACTGATGGAGCAGATAATTCCTAACTTCGGACTACCCAGATGATTCTTCGGCCGAACAGCTGGCCCCAAGATCGTTCTCACTGTGGGCTCGACTTGGTTATAGCGATAATTGAAGATAAAGGGCAATTTATTTCTCATCTTTATTTTCATTACGGGCTAGTGCTCAGTTCGTATGAAGCAACGCCAGTACGCTACGATATACGAAACATGCATGTCTAACATTCGCCTGCGAGAGTAGTAAAGACCAAGCTGCACCTCCGCGAACACAAATGATAATCAAAGTGCGTCAGTGGCTAGCAACTCGGCTGTTCTCAAGTTTCCTATTATCACTATCGTCAGCAAGACACTCGTTACCTTTGTGACATTTAGATGCCGCTCAGAGCATACCTTCAAGGATCCCGAAGCAAGATGACGGAGTTGGAGTTGTAGTAATCTGACCCGCGCTTTGGTCAAGTACTCAAGCTAGCCCAAGTTCTCAGGGTCCCATTACTCCGTACCCTTCATCATTTGTTGCCGCTGCGCCTAGGTACTTATACGTTAACCTTGACCGAAACGTGATGCATGCGGTTTGGATCTGAGACCAGTGGGATGGACCGAGTTCATATCAATTGCCATCTTTGTTCCATCTTGTTGTATGAGAGTGCGCAGCATCTTACCCTGAAGTCACAGCCTGCCGGGTTATGGTCTGAATATTAACTTTATGGTATTCTAAGCGTTAGCATGCACAAATTTTTGGCACTGCCATGGAATTTGGATCTGGACAGAGCCGGTCTGACACTCTACACAGGAGTCACGGCATCTCTCCGGTAGGATATTGGAAATTTGGCTGCATACACAGCCCGGCACGAAACAAATATTGAACGTGCAATATTACCAGCCATTCAAGCCCTTCTGTGTTATCCTGGAACATGCATGTACAATGTCAAGCTCAGTTTCATACCGCCTGAGAAGACTCAAGTAAAAGATCATGCGATGGGGCCACGAGCTGAAGGCGCCTGTACAATGATATATTGGGAATACACCCCGCATTGCTGTCTCTCAAAAACACTCCCTACCACTTAAGGATGCAGGATCCATCTCGTTGTGGCTATTATTACCGGTCTGTCTTTTTACAGCTACTCTTTCTCTTTTCTTCTAAGAAGCATCCCTTCTGATATCTTCTTTCATCCCCTCTCTCAAGTACTTATCATGTCGATTGAAAGTATAACTTGCTATGCCAAAGCTGGTGGTATCTTCAATGTTACATATTTCAACAACTTTGCACCTTGCGGACCAATCAACGACACTGCAAGTGTTGTACCCTGCTGTTCACGCGGTGACGTTTGCTATTCGAACAACTTTTGTCGCAGCAAGTCTTCGAGCCCAGGAAGCAGCACCTGGTACATTGGCGGCTGTACAGATGAAAATTATACGAGCTCTATATGTTCTGATATGTGCCGTATGCATCCAAGACTCCGATGTGGTACTTCGTTGCATATGCTAACTTTGTATCAACTGTGTAGAGAGCGAAGGCATTAACAGCGCCTCCGTAGTATACAACGCAACTGATTTTCTCTGGCAGTGCTGTGGCCTTAATGGCCAGGATATCCAAAGCTGCAACAATCCCACCTCGAATGTAACCTTTGAAGCTCCTCCATACTGGGACCTCATTTCGTACTATCTGGTTCCAACGTCGGGCCCCAGTACTCCTCTCTCTGAATGGCCGAAAGCCAACTGGGTCTCATCATCAACAAGCATGGCTGCGACTGCGTCGCTCATAAACTCGCCCACATCCTCGGACGCCGCCTCGGATCCCGCTTCGAGCCAAAAAGCGAGTAATCTGTCAAGCGAGGCAAGAGTGGGAATAGGTGTTGGCTTCTCACTAGTAGTCCTGCTTTTTGGCGGGATGGCAGGTGTGATTTGGTTCTTCGCGCGGCGTGTAAGAAATGTCCGGCCTGGCCGAGCATCATCAGAGGTGTTTGACGAAGAGGATAGCTCAGATATCACGAGGGAAGATTCTTGGCGCAAGAATGAGCCTTCAAGAAAGGAATCAGTAGCGGAACTGGCAGGAGCGATTCGGCAAAAGTACGAGCTTCCAGCGCAGGATCGCCAGGAGCTGTCAGCCGAAAATGTCTTTGACAGGCACAAGGCTATCTTCCCGATAGCAGCATATCAACTTTGAGTATTACCGTACTGAGGACCAGCCTCTTGCGTCACAGACTGGATCGAATACATACTTCACCGAAACGCTCCGCGTGTAAAGGAATGATATCTGATGCAACAAAATAGATCTGACTATTTCTGAAATAAAACCTTCTATTTATCTCCAAAGTCATCAAATGAAATTGCCAAGAGGAGATAAGTGGTGTTCCCGCTAGGCACTATACAAAGCTAAGTTGAACTTCTAATTAAGGAAATCTATGTACGACCTCCATAACTCCTTTCGTGTAGACATAATGCTCCTTACCGATCAAGCCAAAACTGGAGCACCAAAAGGGCCGTGAAGAAATTCTGCGCCGTCTATCCAACTTGTTAGAAAATGGCACTAATCTCAGAAGGCATTTAACCTTTTCGAATCTTCATCTCCTACCACCTTACTCTTTCCATAAACCTCTCAAGTCCGACTTCAATCCTAACAAAGCCCCAATACTTTCCTCGGTCTGGAAAGCAGCAAGCACGCGATCAAATAGTGCAAGCGTTGCATCGGCCTGTGACCCGTCGAGTGCGCGACTATCCCATTGCAGCTTGAACCGGTGGCCTGTCAGAGTCTTCTGCACCTCGACCATAACGGCGTAGTTGATAGTCATGAAGACCTTGGACTGTGCCATGACGATCCAGCGCATGTGGTTGGCTTGCGCTCCCGCAGGCGCGGGCTCAAATGGCTGGAAGCAGAACCTTTCACACCATCATATTAGCAAAGAGTTCTCAAGTCATGTGCAGCGCAGGGGAAAAAGGTCAAGACTTACAGCATCTTCGCCCCATGCACCAACCTCTCCCTCCCCAAGGCTCGATAGATATCCGTCAGCCCCACCATCGCCTGCTCCGTTGTCTCCCAGAACCTTGCCTGCGTCTCCGACAGATAGCGCCCCACCGATTGTTCTCCCACTGCCAGCTGCGAACGGAAGGGCAGGAAGTTCGCACACGTGCCGCTCACGCGCTGCGGGTCTGCCACGTCCGTGTTCCGGCCTGTCATCAGGTTATCGACGAGCACGTCAGGCGAGCCGGTCAGCACCGCGCCGACGATCGCGTACGCGGCTTGGAAGACGGTCGAGGCGGTGACGCCGAAGCGCGCGGCGAGGGCGTCGACATCGGTGTGGACGGGGGCGAATTTAAGAGCGTCGGTGACGGATTCTGGAGGGAGGTTGTGGGTGGGCGTGTAGTCACCGATGGCGTTGGTCCAGTAGTCGAGAGCGGCGGGCTTGTCAGCGCGATGAGCCCAATCGAGGAAGGGTTTGAAGGGCTCGACGGTGGGGAGAGGGTTATCGCCACGAGCGATAGCGGTGAATTGTTCGTCGAAGATGCGGAGAAGGGTGCCGTCATAGCTACCATGGTCGACTTTGATGCAGAGGGTTTGCGAGTTGTCGACGAGAGATTCGAGCAGGCGGTATTTGATTGCAGGGGTGCCAAACGCGAAGGTGCTATCGCGGAGCTCATGCATGAAACGAGTTTTCTCTTCTGGAGTGCTGTAAAAGATTTGCTCCCAGCTCATCGTGTTTTCCTTAAGGACGATTTGATGCCATGATGTTGCGTCGCTTGGGTCTGCTTGGTGGTACATCGTACGAAGAATCTGGTAGCGAGCAGTGAGCTCCTTAGTGGTCACAAACCAGCGGTGTAGATCGAAGTTGGGTGGCAACTCTCTACAAGCTGTGAGGTTCCAGAATTGATGTTGCTTGTGACCTTGAATCAAAAACTCAACCTGGCCTGGCCCGGCAGGGTAGATAGCCTCAACGGATTGCTCGACGTCGATGTTCGCGTGGCGCAAAGCCGAATAGACTGACGCTGGTATTTCGTATTCGATCTCTTTGATTAGAGCATTATTTGTAGCTGATTTGAGACGCTTAGCCTGCTCAGCAAGCGTACCGTTGGCAAGTACGTCAGCAACCGAAATTGTGTAGGATAATTTACGGCACTCAGCAACCAGGTTGATGGCTGAGATAGAGTCTCCTCCAAAGCTCAGGAAGGAAGAAGAAGCTCCGATGGACTCTTCATCTTCGCCGAGGATTGCTGCCCAGGCTTGTTGCATGATGCGCTCTTCGTTAGTCGAGACCGGCACAAAGTCGCCAGAAGACTCGTCACTTGCTAGGTATCGCACAATGTCGCTCTTCTCCAACTTCTCGACAAACGCAACTAGTTCCTTGCGATTTGTCTTACCGGATGGGAGGGTTGGGAAATGACCGAAAGGAAGGAAAAGCGCAGGCATCATATAGTGCGAGATAGTGGTCAACTTTGACATGAGTGTAGCAACCTTCTCAAGCCTGTTCGCAGGGGGAAGCAGACCTTCAGATTTGTACTGCTCATCACCCTTGAAGATGCAAAAAGCTACAAGCTGTCGCTTGCCCTGCACTTCTGCGACGGATACGACGCAAGCTTCTACATCTTCGGTACGGATGATTGCATTCTCGATCTCGCCAAGCTCAATACGGAATCCGTTGAGCTTGACTTGATAGTCTTTGCGCCCAAAGCACCTGTTGTTGTGGTTAGCGCTAGCTCATCTCAATAGTCTATCGGCCAGAGTACTTACTCCAGCGTACCATCATCATTCCACCTTGCCAGATCTCCCGTTCTGTACAATGGTGTGCCGTCTTTGCTGCTAATGAAAGACTTTGCTGTTTGCTCAGGACGGTTCAAATATCCTTTTGCAAGGTGCGCTCCGGCAACACAGAGTTCACCGACTTGATCACGTGGGACAGGCTCTAGCCCAGCGCCCTCTGCAGGGAGAATGGTGGCAACAGCATGCTTCAATGGGAAGCCGATGCTGTTCAAGCTTCCATTGGGCTCCACTTTCGAGACTGTCATGAGGATCGTTGCTTCAGTCGGTCCGTATCCGTTGTAGACGTCTACGCTCTCAGACCACTTCAGGATGTTAGTGTCAATGCGTTCACCACAGACGTTGAGGACTTTTAGACGGGGAACTTGCGCAGGCCCGCCACTGATGAGCTTCGTGATTGTTGGAGTCAGCATGACTTGCTGAATATTCATACTGTTGATGAACCCAGCCAAATTGGAGAGGACCTCGTCTTGTGGAGCAAGACAGATGGTTGCGCCCGCAGAGAATAGAGTAAAGACATCGTAATAAGAGGCATCGAAGACGTAATTTAGTACCCATAGAGCATTCCATTCCGACGTCACAGCCGTAGCCTCAATCATGCCTTCTGTTGATGCTGTCACGGCAGCATGCTGAACAAGAACGCCTTTGGGTAATCCAGTTGAGCCAGATGTATAGATGGCATAAATGACGCTCTCTGGAGTCAACTCAGGCACGGTCGGAGGTTCATCTGTATTTGAGTCAAAATCGAATTCTTCCGGAATGACCAGTTCCACCCCGAACGCAAATGCTGCCGCATGATTTTTTCGATCGGTTATCACTCGCTTTGCTTCGACATCTTTAATGATGAAAGAGTTTCGCTCGTGAGGATTCTTGGGATCAAGAGGGGTAAATGAGGCACCAGCTTTGAGGATACCGAGGATCGACACCAACGTCATGGCGGATTTCTCCATGTATAGTGGGATCATCTCGCCATAGATAGACCCATGTTGGGATAGATAGTGCGCGAGGCTGTTCGCCTTGGCATTCAGCTCGCCGTAAGACAGCTTTAGTCCAGTGCTTGTGTGAATAGCAAGCTTGGATGGGTTGAGTTTCGCATGGCTCTCAAGGGCGGCGTGGGCGAGGCCGAAAGCACCGGATTCGTGACTGCGAATGGCAACAGGATCCGCAAGACTATCAGCTACCGTGCCAGAAGGGTCCTGCATGATCAGGTCCATGATCTGCACGAAGTCTGCTAGAACAGATTGTGCGGTTTCTCTGTTAAGTGATGATTGGCATAAGAACTTGACTTTTGCCGAATCTTGTTCCACGACCTCGATAGTCGGGTATCTGCAGCATCACGTTAGCCTGGAAATATTCATAGGAAATGGTAACCTTGTTCACGTACTGAGTATAGTTATCCACATGAGTCTCAATCGGCCTGAGGGGAGCATCTTCAGGGAAAGCTTGTTGGCTAACGAGGACATTTACCATGGTGTTGAAGATATCACCACCAATTTTCGAAGCCGTTGTCACATTTCGCAATCCGGAGTGCGCATAACGGGAAAGTTGCCAGAGGTTTTCTTGGACGTCTTTGATAAAATCAACAACCTTAGCCTTACCGTTGAGTCGAATCCGCATGGGAACGGTGCAGAGAGTCGGACCATTGAGAGCGAGGACACCGTCAACAGCAGCATCCCGACCAGAGAATGCTGTCAGGAAAATAACGTCGGATGTCTTCAGTTGCTTGGCAAGTGTCATTGCCCAAACAGCATGGACCAATGTTCCGAGCGTGATATTGTGCGTCCCGCAGAACGCCGTCGGAGATTGCTTGAACTCCATTTCAATCTTTTGCCGAGTTTGCGAGACTTCCCCGTTTGGATTTTGTAACCTACTTGCCATAGGACTTTCGAGGTATTCTCTCCAAAATACTCTCGCATCCTCATTGTGCTGTGTTTGCTGATAAGCGACGTAATTATTGAACGAGGGGCGGTTGGCTGGAGTTTGGCCTTGAAGAATGACATTGGCATCGTTAAAGATGAACTGGCTAGACCAGAAATCGAAGAGTCCGTGATGCATTTCGACCAGAAGAAGATTATCTTGCAGCAGTGTTGCTCGGACAAGCGGGCCATCAATAGCCATGTCTTCGTCCGCGGCAGTGTTTCGATAATTTTCGAGAGATTTGTGGTTTAAGTCTTTCCAAGGCAGACTCATATAAGGCTTGACAGTCTGTAAGAATGTCCGCTTGAATGGTTTGAAGCTAGATCGTAAAATAGGATTGCGTGAGACGACAGCCTGGAGAGCGGACTTGACCTGCTGAGGCAGCACATTTTGGATTTTGTAGACTCGCTGATAGACGTAACTGGCCCGTCCCAGCACAGAATCCGCAATGATGCCTTCCTGCAGAGGGGTCACCGGATAGGCATCCTCTAAGCCAGCGCGATTCAATCGGACTGATTCTGGTAGCAGCGAAAACGGTGCAGGAGGTCCAAAGCTCAGTGCAGATGTAGCTGTACCTCGCGAAGTCATTTCCCGTAGAGAGCTCGATGTTAGAATATCTGGAACGGCTATGTGGATGTTGATTTTCCTAAGTTTTGACGCAAGGACGATGGCGTTTAGCGAGCTACCACCAAGCTCTTGAAATGACAACTCAACATCGACCGTTGCAAGGGAAATTGAGAGAGCTTCAGCAACGGCTTTTGCTACCACCGCTTCAAAGAAGTCATTTGCGTTGACTGCTGGAGGAGTCCTGGGTGGTGTTGCTTTTGGAGTGTTGGACCGCGATACAAGCTCTCCCTCTGATAACGACTCCACATCTTTGACTAGAGCAGCGATATCAACTTTGCCGCTAACATTGGTCGGCAGTTCCTGACGCTCTATCCAAAATGCGGGCACTGAGTATGAAGGCAGTTTCGCTGTGAGCTTTTGGCGGAGCTCCCGGACGAGTGGAGAGAACTCTTGTCCGTCTTCTGTAACGACAACAGCGACAAGGGCGTTCCGGTTCAAGACGTGAGCAGCTACTACGGAGGACATTCTGACGCCTTCGCAGGTCTCCAGTATAGAATTGGACTCATTGGGCTCAACGCGTTGACCATCGATTTTGGTTTGTTGATCGATTCTACCCACAAGCTCGAAGGTGCCGTCAGCCAGCGATACAACCATATCACCCGTCCGATATAGCCTTCCAGCTGCGAACGGATTGTTGATGAACACAGAGTCAGTTTTCTCCCGTAGATTGAGGTAACCATCGGCCAACTGAGGTCCAGCAAGACAAAGTTCGCCTGGCATGCCTTGTGGAACTGGACTGGTGCTACCTGGGCTTAGGATGAACGCTGTTGTAGCTACGTGAAGATCAGCCTCTGTGGGTATACGATCGTTTAGACAGGAATACATACCATCTTCTGGTTTCCCAATGAGTCGATGGCTATGGCCCGGATGCAGACGTTGTCTCATGTTCAACTAAAGTAAGCAAGTCAGTTACTTACAACAGCAATATCGCAGGCGGATTGTAGTCTTACCTGGGTGCATTCGCTCAAGCCATATGCACTGATTAACTCTACCCGGTTGCCCCAGAGATCCACCAGAGCTGGACTGACCATCTCACCACCCAGTGTGATTTTCTTAATGGACTCAGGCACCGAATCCGGATCAATAAGTTTCAGCATGCTGGGCGTGATTTCCAAGCTGCTGATACGCATTTCGATGATGGTTTGATGGAGTTGCAGGGTCAAGTCTTCTTTGCTGGCAAGGCAAAGCGTTCCACCCCTGACCAGTGTTCCAAGGATAGTCCTTTGTGCCGCACTGAAATTTGGAGAGTGACACAAGAGCTGCCGTAACGATTGCGCTGATTCAGGTCTCGGGAGGGCCAAGAGCCCACGGTAAGCAGCTGCATGAGAAAGAAGAACACCTTTGGGGTTTCCCGTGGTTCCAGATGTGTACACCACGTACGCGTGCTCGCTGGGATCCATGTAGACATTCAAATTGCTTAGACGCCACGAATCGGCGTGATGTGCTCGATCTAGCAAATCTTTGACCTGGATCTGTTTGATATCTTGGAATCTGCCAAACGTGCTTTCGTCGGTGATGACAAAGGAAGCACCCAAGTCCTGAATGATGTAGTTGTTCCTGTCGTCTGGAGCGTCAGGGGAGAGTAGCACGTACGCTGCTCCTGCCTTCATGACGGCCAAAAGGGCAACGACTAGCTCAGGGGATCTTTGTATCGCTATGGGTACGAAGGCACCGCGCCCGCAGACAAGCTGTCTTGCAACGGCATTAGACCTCTCGTTGAGCTCCCTGTATGTCAAGGTGGTGTAGAGGTCGAATTGGAGGGCGACGGAGTTTGGAGAAAGTCTTGCTCTGTTCTCGAAGAGCGTCTGAACAAGACGCTTGTGATTGGATACATGTTCATTGCTGTCTTCGAGAGGAATGTTGCTCTTGAGTGGCGACTCCATGTTGACGCTGAGCAGAGATGCTCCTGTCTGGAAGGTTTCCACGTCGATACCCTTCATGTTTTGTGGGTGAAAATGATGTCTGATGAAGCTATTCTATCATAGGAATGAATGACTGCAGTGATTTAGAAATGGAAGGAGCTCTTGAAGATAAGACAATGGGAATTGCTTTGCAGCTCTATATTCCTCTATGAATCATGAGAGTAGGCAAGAAAACAGAGACGAGTGATCGAAGAATGTTGATGTCTTCCTTCAACCTACAAATTCACGATCATTTATACCTCACTCTACACCACTCCCCCATGCCATGTTGCTCAAATCCCTCACCTTCTCGACCACCCTGTTGCCGAGACCGACTCAAATGCCACCGCTCCTGCAAGCTGGACATCCAGCTGCTGCAAGACCTCATTTTCGCGGGCCCGGAAACGTGGACGACAACCTGCAGGGTTCACAAAGGGTCCATTTCTCAGGAACGTGCCCTAGAAAAGCAACCATGTCCAGCCACGAGGTCTACGGCCGCGTGTCGATGGTCGGGTAACTGTTGATGGCATTGCTATGGTCACCTTGAGGCTCGACGTACTCCATGCAGTCAGATATTCTTACGAACACCGGACAAGAACTATCCTTACTGTGGCTTCCTCTCAGCCTCAAAAGGTCGTCAAAGTTTGAGGCTGGATCCGGAAAGTCTATGGCCAAGGCAACGGTGAAGGAGCGGTATGCCAGAACGGATGGAACTAAGCATGAGCCAAGGATTGCAATTCTGCGCAGCAAGTACGTAATGTAATCACTGGATCTAAGGTAGAGGTCGTGTCGATGCTCTTTCCTCAATTATCGAATAATTTGGTCGACTCTTCGCGGAGTGTCAGTGGGGCGATGGTTTCTGAGACAGAAACAAGAACGATGTCTCTCATTGTTGATTCGCAGTCATTGGAACAGACATTCAACATTCTCTTGGATCACGGTTGCGGGGACTGTAGCAATTGCTGGGAGGTTGCCCAGCCATGCTAAGTCAACCTCACGACAAAACGAGTGGCAATCTGACCATGCAAGAAGACTGCGTCGTTTCGTCCTAGCATAGGATACGGCAGGCAACTGCCAAGACGCAAACCAGGAATTGCGCAAGAGATCCTGGGCTCTGCAGGAAAGCGCCGATGCTGGAGCTCAGTATGCACGCCCGGACGAGCGAGCGACAAGGAATGTAGCGGCATTCCTGGAATGTACAATGGACCGTGTACGGCAATGCGTAGGGAATCGCTTAATAATGAGCTTTCACGTAACATCTCCGATTCTTCGGCCGGCACTAGATCCTGCATTTCCTGAAGCGCAAATGAGGCGAAGAACAGGATCGTGCATAAAGGGTTGCACGTGCATAGTATAGTAAAAGCCTTCGTATAAGCCCAGTATCATGGTGTTGAGACTGAGACGGTCTGGTGTGATTGGTTTTCTTGTTGGGAGCGCCTTTGTGAAAGCAGCATGGCTTGCATAGTACCCCGTTTTAGCCGCACTTAAGCCGCAGCTCGCTCTGCAAACGAACTCAGCTACCACTCGGTATCGCCCAGATGCCGCCCAGATTGCGCCACCTTAGCTGAAGTCAATCAGGGAAGCCATGCATATAGGGTTTCAAAGTGGCTGGCACTAGTTTCCAAAGCTGCTCTTACCTCACCGTTCTCCTCATTATCACTCGTTGGGTTGCATTCCATCACATTCTTCTGCTGACTACCAGCTAAGGAAAATCAAAGTTCTTGAAATTTTTCGTTTAGGCATTGCCCCCAAAAATTTTCCAGTATTTGCACACGACTTCAAGTCCTACTTCTCAACACCAATTCTTCATCGATAATTCCGATATCGTCCAAGATGCCACAAGTCCTTACCAAATCATTGAATCACAACGAAGAGGCAGGGTCGCCGGCCGTTGCATTCCACACTTTTCGGCCAGAAACATTAGGAGCCAAAGACGTCCTCGTGAGATTCCTCGCAGCCCCTATCAACCCGTTAGACGTCCTTGTCTTGGCCGACCTTTATCCGGTTAAGCCCCAACACCATTTTCAAGGCGAACCCATCATCGGCTACGATGGTGTTGGCGAGATTGTCTTCCGTGGCGGTCAAGTTACCGAAGTTGCGCCTGGCGATCTTGTCATTCCGAGTAAATTCGGGCTAGGAACTTGGCGAACGCAAGCGCTCGTGAACGTGGAGTGGGTGCAGAAAATCGCGCGGCCCTCCGACATTGCTTTTGCGGCAATCATGCGCATCTCGATTGCACCTGCTTACTTTCTTGTGGAGGACATGTGCGACTTGAAGCCAGGCGACTGGATCATCCAGAACGCAGCCACTTCGGTGGTTGCACAGATGGTGGTGCAGTTTGCTCGCAAGCGAGGCATCCACACAATTGGCATCGTCCGTGATCGTGGTGCAACAGAGGCAGATGCTGTCAAGCAAGCCTTGCATCAGCTCGGTTCAGACATTGTCGTGACGGAAAGCGAAGTGGAAGGGAATGCAGATATCAAAGCCAAGCGTATTAAGCTCGCTTTAGATTCGGTTTTTGGTACCTCTGCTAGACGACTGGTGGATGCACTCTCGCCTGGAGGCACTTATGTCCAGCTTGGATTCTTGGGCGGTCCCAAAGGCCAATTGCCATTGAACGCAACCGACATCTTCGGTCGCGTGTTGACCTTCAAAGCCTTCAGAGGCACATCTCAGATGGCCCTCCGAACTCCTGAGGAGCAGACCGACATGTTCAATTGGTTTGTTTCCCGATTCAACGATGGAGAATTGGTAATGCCAGCTCTGGGGATTAACAGGATTGACTGGGACTCGACAATCCGTTTCCCTACAGGGGAGGGATTGATCAACGCGGTGAAGCGGGCGCAGAAGGGTGAGCTTGGGCAGCGAAAACAAGTTATCATCTTCAAATAGATAGAGATTGTCAGTATCAATGCGACTGTTATGATTTTCGTCCTGAAGATTGATGATGTTGTGAAATTCACAGGATCGTGAGAAGGTGGAGTGGTCAAAGCTCACAAACTCAATTCAACCTTATGTCAAGTACAACTGAGAAAAAAGTTAAAAACAACAAATTGATTTCAGTGCTATTATCTATCTAAAGTGCAGCAATCTCCTCTCACATCGGTCGAATGAATGTTCATACATTCTCAGATTTCATCTGATCATTTGACCGCCTTCCTTAGCATATCCTTGAGTCCTGGAATTGGCGGGTCGTCGTCAATCTTCAATCCATTGATAACCCTCGCAATCAAGGCATACGTGCCCAAAATAACCAAAACCTCGACCAATTCTTCGTTAGTGAGCATAGTGAGGGCATCATTGATCGTGTGCGGCTCGTTGGTGTAGGTTGCCAGTTGCTCGTCCACCACGCGAAGGATCAACCTATCCCTCTCCGACCATGGGCCCAATCCGTTGCGAACATCCTCTGGCTTGCAGCCCATGGAGTTAATCTTCTCCTGGGGCATCTCGTACACTTCTGCAACTGGGAGGTTGACATCATATTCATATTTGGCACCGAGAGTGGTCGCGGTACGCAGAACGATGAGCTGCCAATCGAGGAGTGGGATTTTGCGGGTATTGCTATCGAAGCATCCACCAATGACCCCGGCAAGATGAGGAAACAAGCCATGGCTGTTACCGAGCAAGTAAAAGATATTGCGTCGGAAAGGAAGGACTTTCAGTTTGTCCTGTACTGCTGGAGGTGCAGTTGCCGGATCAACATAGGGAACCAGACAAGTCTTTCGATAAGAATCGTCTGATTGTTCGGCCGAGCCGGTCGTCAGAGTATGGCTGTTCATGATGGACGTGTGACTCAAATTCTTGTGTGAATGAAAAATCGAGGTGTTGCGTTTGGAAGGTCCAAAGAGCGGGCCAAGTCCAGACGTTTATCCTGCCGCTAGGGATGTTGGCTTTCAGACCGCGTTTTCGAATGAGCGGTGAGTACGAGTCAATCAGTCCAGTATCGTTCGATTTCAAAGCGAGCTTCGCCGGAGCTATATTCCCTGTTTAAAGAAAAACCAATCCGTGGCACTTGCATTTCTTGGCTGCAAGAAGCACGGACAAAACAATTCAGCTATCTAGCTTCCATAGATCCGTGAGACTAGAGTCCAGGCTCTCAACGGCATCAACTAAGTCTCGTATGTTTCTGCAAGGTGGGTGACATTGAAACCGAATCCTTCTGCCATGCTCACAGCGTGCGGCTGTACGGTGAACCCCAGCTTTCCAGCTTATCGCCACGGCGTTTTACGGGGCTGCATTGCAGAATCCCTGCGTTGCCGAAGCCCTGCATTGCCTCACTCCGTCCGAAAAGGCTTTCTGAGACGAATGGAGGGCTATAAGCATGATTCTGGTTATTCTGCTATTTTTCATATCAGAGCAGACCTCGTGCCACTCTTGCTATCAGTTTCCAGAAATTTTTTCTCTAAGCAATGGCGAATACTACTAGCTACTCGCTCGGCTTCATGCCACTTCTCAAGACTGACTTTTCACTGAAAGCTTCAACAATCCCTTTTGAACCAGCTTTTGTGCATACTCCCTCTCTTGTTCGACTCGCTGCCGTAATCCCCGTTTTGATTATCTCCTACATAACCTACCTTCGCTATTTCACTGGAATCTCTCATATTCCAGGCCCTTTCGTTGCAAGCGTCAGCAATTTCTGGAAGATCAAAGCAGCATGGCAAGAATCCATGCCCCAGCAAAATATTGAACTCCACAAGCAATACGGTCCGCTCGTCCGTATTGGACCCAACATGATTTCTGTAGACGACCCAGCATCTATGAATATCATCTACGGCTTCAAACCTATTTATGAGAAGGTTAGTTTCACAACTGTACTTGAACTCATTTGTACGGTACTGACCGGCATCATAGACGGCTTTTTATCCAATCGTTGAAGCTTTGTACAAGGGAAAGCTGCTTGCCAACCTTTTTACAACGCGAAATGAAAAGTACCATGCCCATCTGAAGCGAGCAAGTGTCAATGCCTACTCCATGACTACGCTTGCCGAGCTCGAACCGCACGTCCAGGAGGTCATTCAGCTCTTCCTTCGTCGCATTGACGAAGTCACCGATGGTGGCACGAAGGCGTTTGACATTGGTACTTGGGTGCAATATTTTGCTTTTGATGCACTCGGAGAAGTCAACTTCTCTGAGCAGCTTGGATTCCTTGAGACTGGAACCGATGTTGGCAACAGCATCGGTACCATTGATGGTCTTTTGCGTTATCTGTCAATTATCGGTCAAGCGCCGTGGACGCACAAATTCCTGCTTGGCAATCGATTTATCCACAAGCTTTTGCCTTTCATTGAAACAAGCAATGAAGTCCAGAATGTGAGAAGCTCACCTCCTATGCTTTGCACACATTATTCACTGATTGGACTTTCAGTTCGCTGTCAAGATGATCAACAAGCGCATAAATGGCGAGCAATCTGAAGCTCGCCGTGACATGCTGGCGCGTCTTCTCGAAGTATCAGAAAAAGACGATACGAAACTCAGCTTCACCGAGATCATCGCTCTAACGACAACCAACCTCATCGCCGGCTCGGACAGCACCGCAATTGGCCTTCGGGCGATTCTGTACTTCCTCTGCCGCAACCCCAATGTCTACAATAAATTGCAGAAGGAGATCGACGACGCGTTCGATGCTGGCAGATTGTCCAGTCCTGTGCGATATGCCGATAGCTCGAAGCTGGAGTACCTCAACGCTGTCGTCACCGAGGCGTTGCGAGCGCACGCTGCGACTGGCTTCGTCTTGGAACGCGAAGTGCCTGCGGGCGGTATGACCATCGCTGGCAAGTTCATCCCGGCGGGGACTATTGTGGGCATCAATTCCTGGGTCATGCACGCCAATCAGCAAGTCTACGGCGAGGATGCCGAGTCCTTCAACCCTGACCGCTGGTTTGCCAGTGAGGAGAAGGTCAGCCAAATGAAGCGGTACAACATGTCTTTTGGTGCTGGGCCTCGCGTCTGTGTTGGACGCAACATTTCGATGATGGAAATTATCAAGTTGATCCCAGAGATGATGCGCATGTATGATTTCCGCCTGGTCGATCCGGACAAAGAATGGGAGATATTGGGACACTGGTTCACCAAGCAGACGGGAATCGACATGTACTTCACGAAGCGCACAATTTAGACTTTGGCGGCTTGAGAGGGCTTTTGACACTTACTGGATTTCGTAGAGTAGATGGTAGATTGTAATTCAGCTAGCAGTACAAGCGACGCAGTCAACTTAGTCTTAAAGTCAGACGCCTCCCAGATAGTCTCCACCTATCTAGACTGTGGTATAGCTCAGGTCCCTGTCAGCGTTGCAGCTAAGGAATGCTCGCGTGACAGGCTAGCTGGCTCGTCTCCACCTTCCCCGCGCTGACGCTGCGGGCCGACGCGTTCAGGATCAGTGGCGGCTTCAATTGCCGACTCTAGCTAGGGTCCGGCAGCTCGCAAGCCACAGTAACAGGGGCCTTGGCCTGTTCGGCCCGGCCCAAGACCTCAGCCGCAAAAATCCTCCCAACCGCTCCCACCGCTCTCTCCGCCACCATTCTGTACGTACATGTCGCCCTGACCGTCCCTGGAAAGTGGTACATCGCTTCATACGCCAGGTTTTCTTGCAGGGAGTAGGCATGCGGACCAGGATCGAATGCAGCCTCGCCCGTATGATCGCCATCTGCTCAATATGCTCAGTGCGCCTGTCGGCGCCGCCGCATCTTGGAAATGAAGTCTAGACCACGTTGAGATGAGGACTGCTATGCTTTGAAATCAGCGCCTGCGTTCTTCTCGACTTTTCTGCTCACCCCCAGGCGGCTGAGGAGGCTCCTGCCAGGAACCGAGTACGCCTCCACAGGCGCATGTACAAGCCTTACGAGGGTGACAGCCGCCTCGGGGCTGTCCGTATGAAACGGTTCCCAAAGGTAGGGCTGGGCTGAATAATACATGTCCCAGCTGGAGGGAAACCTGCCTGCACGTCGGGCGGTGAGGAAGTTGAGGTCAACCCTTTCCCCCCCTTGCTGCGATTTGTTCCTTGTGCTTCTTGGTCCATATTAATTTGACTCGGAAGCAAAACATTCTTTCATATCTCTCGCATCTTTTCACTCTTAATCCACAGCTCGCCGTATTCATTGTTGAAATCATCATCATGGGCGCCAACAAAGAGACTCCTGCATCTACACATGACCGAGAGTTAGACTGGCAGGCAGACCATGGTCTAGAGCAAGGTGCAAATAAAGAGCAGAATGACGGTGGTGCTTCCAAAGATGTCTCTTCACGAAAGATCCACGGTCTCGCAGTACGAGAAGCTGATCTTCCACAATTTAACCCCTGCGCGCTAATTCAAGGTATCACAGTGGGTCTTGGTTGTTGTTTCTATTCTATCGAGCATGTTCACATACTCTCTGGATGGGACTATCGTCGCAGATCTGGTCCCTTCGATCGTGAATGATTTTGACAGCGTTCCATTACTTCCTTGGCTCTCCGTTGGGTATGAAGTCTCTCAACTGCCGGAAAAAGCAAGACTGACACATGGAAGGTTCATGGTTGGAAGCATTGTGACTGTATTACCGCTGGGGAAACTATATGGAAAATACAATGCGAAATGGCTGTACATCATATCTGTTGTGCTATTCCTTGCGTCCTCTGCTCTTTGCGGAGGTGCCCCAAACATGAGAGCAATGATCGTAGGAAGAGTCTTCTTGGGAATGGCTGGAAATGGCATTTACTTTGGCATCATGGTGAGTGCTATCATTATCAGCGACACTGTTTAGACAGTCTCATTAATAGCTTCTAGACTTTGCTTTCTGTCAACACCTCAGATAAAGAGAGGCCGGCGTATCTGAGCTTGGTGTAAGTAGACCCATGATCAGCCCTTGCCAGAAGACTCATGGTTTGGTAGCGGGTTTGTCTGGGGTATTGGGACAGTTCTTGGTCCAGTTGTTGGCGGGTAAGTCTGCTAAAACCGTCCTTTCTGAGTTCTGAGATTAATCCACCAAAGTGCCTTTGATAAGGTTAATTGGCGATGGGCCTTCTATATTAACCTCAGTACGCGATTCGATTTTTCACGAACTTCCGAAATGCAACTAACTTCCGGTAGTCATCTGTGGCGTGTGTTCACCAGTCTACCTCTTCCTCCTTCCAAGCTTCGACCCTCAGGGTGCACAGGTCAGATTCACCGAGCGCGCTAAGAATTTCGATTTTCTTGGTGCTCTCCTTTCGATAGGAGCTATAATGAGCCTCGTCATGGGTATCAACTTTGGCGGCGCCCTCTACAATTGGAACAGCGGTCAAGAAATCGCCCTTTTCGTTGTTGCCGGTTTGCTCTTCATCGTCTTTGCAGTTCAGCAAGGCTTTGCATTCCTCACGACGACTGCAGAGCGCATGTTCCCTGTGCACATACTGAAGATGCCGGAGGCGTGTCTGCTCTTCGTAGCGGCGGCTGGAGCAAATGCTGCAGGCTTCATCCCGATTTACTACATCCCGACCTATTTCCAATTTACGCGCGGTGATACTGCGCTGGAAGCTGCAGTCCGGTTGTTGCCCCTAATCACGCTCTTGAGTGCCACTATCATGTTGAACGGGTGGCTCATGAGCAAGCTGGGTTACTATCAGCCATGGTACCTAGTTGGAGCTGCTCTTGCCTTAGTTGGAGATGTGCTTTTGTGTAAGTTAAATAGCTAATCCCTTTTCCCTTCGACGTTTAACAATACGAATAGCTCGAATTGGACCCAAGACCAGTCCATCTGCTATTTACGGCTACGAAGTTTTGGTCGCCATTGGATCGGGAGCATTCATCCAGGTAACTCACTTGATGCGACAATAAAATTTGCAAGACTGAAGTGCGACATAGGCTGGGTACGCAACAATTCAAACTGTGGTCAAGCCGGAAGACACATCTTATGGCATTGCGTAAGTCCACAAAGATAAATCTCTCCATTTTTCTTTGACTGACTTACAAAAAATAGATTCATGATGCTTGGTAAGAACCTTGTAACTGTTGCTGCTACTTCGACAGAGAACGCTAATAGCTATGCTCAGCCCAATTTGTCGGGATCGTATTTGGTCTATCGATCTCTGGTGCAGTCTTTATTAACGAGGGGTTCAAGGCTCTCAGTGCAGTTCTACCCAATGTCCCTGAGGCCCAGATTAGACAGGTCCTGAGCGGTATGTGTATTGATCATTAAATGAAGCTAGCTAATTTGCAAATCAATCTACAGGCACTTCTTCGGGAGTCCTCTCATCGCTATCTCCGAGCCAGGCAGATGCTAGCATTGCTGCTATTGTTTACAGTTTGAGAAAGATGTAAGCAACTCATCCAAATCCAACTAAACAAAGTAAACATATGACTAACTGAATATGCCAACAGCTTCATTGCAGCCTATGTGGCCGCTGCAGTGGCTTTCGTAGTTTCCATTTTCCTGAAAGTAAGCAAAACCCTTATATGTCACGAGTGAGCGTTAAATGCTGACTTGTATTTCAAAGAGGCACCGAGCTTTCCATTCCGCTCGTGGAAGTGGATGATTGCGAAGTCATGTACTGTTAGGGAGAACGACTACCAGAGAAGAGCGTTGTTGGGTAGTAAAAGTGTTTTTTTTTTCTAGGGTATCTGGGCGGAATCGTCGCTCCTTGTGTTGTTTGCATCCATAGAATCGCTTTTAAAAAATAGAATGATGCTCCAATTACCTTCATCAGTATCTCCGCGCATTCAGTTTAACGATCATCGCTCCACTGTATATGTAGAGAGCCTCAAAGTTCTCTCCAAACCCTGCACTCTTCGTCAAACATCAATCAGCACCCACCTTCTACAAGTTCGAATTCCTTGCGAATAGCACGACAATCATTTCCAGAATCATACCATCTGCTGGTCCTTCTCTACCGTCTGCACACGGTAGAGACCGTGACAGGTATGGTTGCAGAGTGGATTTCTAAGCTTTTCACCCTGCCTTGACTCGAGCATTGTGCACGAGCATCCGCCTCAAAACGGTGCGCACGCTACAACGGTACAAGCAGTCCCAGCTGTCTGGGTTATGTGTAGGGCTCATGCAATTCTGCCCGCAGTCGTGCATATGCTGCGTTCAGCCCCACTCAATCCTAGCCAAAAATGATTGGTCGAAATTGATGTTCCAGACTTAGCCAACCACCATTTAGTGGCTGGGTGGTGAGCAGCCACGCGATAATTCTATGGGTGCCGAGCCTGTTAGGTCTTGATGCTACCGTGCGGAAGGAAATACGAAGGAAGCAAAAGGTGCGTTGAACGGCAACATGCTAGCCGTATCGAAACACGTGGTTTTAATGCCACTGGAGTGGAAGGGGATTTTTTCCGCTTTCGTATGAGCAGATCCCTAGCGGAAGACCCTGTTTCAGAAGCAGGCAGATATTGCCTGATCGACTCATTGATCTAATGGCCGATCCTCACGGTGTCATGCATACCGAATCGGACCTATTCAGCTGCTTGACCAGCATCTGCGTACTCACGCCAATTCCACCGAAGAAGCAAATAGGGAAACCCTGTGGCGTGTCGTTGTCGCTCGCGTAGCTGAAGACGTAATCGAGGATCCTCCCGTCGGGATCGCAGGGTTGCAGCGACTGCATGTCAGCAACTTAAAGTGACTTTTTTGCCTCAGTCGGTAACGCGATTTTATCCAGATAAGCGAGAAGGCTAGTGCTCGTCCCAATGTGTGAAATTTCTGACTCAGACTACTGTCCACAACCCGAAAGTGCAGGAAAGCAATGGCATTTTCTCAACCCAACTTGAGCGTTGAGGCTAGATTGCTGGGGCTCAGCTCGCGTAACCCTGATCTAGGCTTCTGCACCAGCAGGAACATCATATGGAAGCCAGTAAAAGTTTTGGGGTCGACAGTGCCAAATATCCACCGCGCCTACTTGGCACAGATGCCTGTTCTCCATAGAACCCAACTGGAGGATCTCCTGCAGGAGAGCAGCTCCTAGCTCGGAGCTTCCGAGCCAGCCTCGCTGACCCACACCCCGAGCCGCGCTGGATTCTTGCCGCAACGGCAGCGAATCCTTTGGCAACAGTGTGTCTCGGCTCGTCCGTACGGGGGCAACCATAGACCTGCCTAATCAGCTAGTTACGCGGGGTTCATACGACCATAAGCAGCCCGTCCGAACATGCACTTGGCACGTGGGAATACTGGCATCCAGCTCGGCGCACTATTCCGGGTCGCTCTTCGCTTCCAGGGCGCAGTTGTCGGCTTAACGCTTCCGGGCATGAGCCTCTACACCTATAGGGCTTGGAAGACTGGCAAAGTGCCGGTGGAGGGGCTCATTAGCTCTACGGTCGTCTTCTAAATTTACCGGATGTAAGATTGATGCTATCAGCTAAGTAGGGCAGTTTCATGTTTCAAGAATCAAGAACAGAGGAGTAAAAGCCGCACAGCTAGGGAGATACGAATGCTATGCTAAGCTGCTCCCTGAGCAGAGGAACGAATGGTTGCCGGCCGCGAATTGAGCCTCGAACTGACCAAGCTCTGATCTGGTCTTGCGGCTCAATCTCAGTGAATGTTGGATGAGCCACGAGGCGTTTCACCACCTGTTGGTCCGGCGCTCTCCATGATGCGTAGAAGCGTCGCCATTGCCCGCTGCCTTCACACCATCCAGCTCAATGGTCTCCTCCGTCGGCAGAGCCACAATCGCTTAGAATAAGATATTTCAGGTCTCGACACGGAGGGCGTGTTCTAGAGGGACAGAGATTGTGTCGTGCTGAAGTATGAAGACCACAGGCCAACCTCAGGTAGACAGAAGGTAAAAGGGACAAGGAATATAAAATGAAATGAGGCCTTCCAAGGATCATTCCAATATCCACATGCAAGTACTAGTCAAAGTCGCTCATTCACAGACTGACTTTTTTTGATTCGTTCGTTGCTTTGGCCTTCAATCATTATTCTTCTCATCCCCGCTCATTAAAATGCATCAACTATACAAGATATCGTCACTTACCTCTTTTCTCCTGCCTTCCGTCGCTCTTTCGGCACCTGTGACGCCGCAGAGCCTGAGCGACGGATCGCCTCTTGGGTCATCTTTCGGTGTGCCTGGGAATCAGTCATTCGATTATGTTATCATCGGTGGGGGCACGGCGGGACTGGCAGTGGCGAATCGACTTTCTGAGAATCCAAGTGTGACCGTCGCCGTTATTGAAGCCGGAACTTTCTATGAGCTTGACAACGGCAACGTCAGCCAGATTCCGCTTGACGATGCGATCGGCACTGACAAGACTATGCGAAACTATAACCCTCTCGTTGATTGGGGTTTTGAGACAACTACTCAAAAAGTAAGCAGTGCTCTGACTGGGACTGGTTTGGATCACGTTAACAAAGTGACAGGGGTTGAATAATGCCGTGTCTCATTATGCTCGGGGCAAGTGCCTCGGGGGAAGCTCGGCTCGCAACTACATGGCGTATCAGCGCGGTAGTCAGGATTCTTACAATGAGTGGGCCAACCTCGTCGGCGACTCCAGCTATCAATGGAATTCTTTCCTGCCGTATTTTGAGAAAAGCTTGGACTTTACTCCACCAGACGCGTCCAAACGAGCAGCCAACGCGACTCCTCAGTACGATAGGTCCAGTTTTGGCCCTGGTGGTGGTCCACTTTCAGTAACGTTTTCCAATTATGCGCAAGCCATCTCCTCCTGGGTGCAGAAGGGTCTGGCCGAGATCGGAGTACATCCTAGGGAAGGCTTCACGAGTGGTCAACTCTTCGGGTCATCATACGTATTGGAGACGATCCAAGGATCAAATCAGCTTCGCGAAACATCAGAGACCGGATTTCTGCAGCCAGCCTTGTCTCGTACCAATTTGATAGTCTTCGTCGAATCGTTGGCAACCAAGATCGTGTTCGACAACACGGAAACAGCCACCGGCGTTGAGGTGAACTCGGCCGGAAAGCAGTACACCTTGACTGCAAGCAAAGAAATCATCCTCTCTGCCGGAGCTTTCCAGTCGCCTCAACTATTAATGGTGTCTGGCGTTGGTCCGGCCGCAACACTTCAGAAGCATGGCATCTCCGTCGTGGCTGACAGAGCTGGCGTTGGCCAAAACATGTGGGATCATGTCTATTTTGGACCGAGTTACCGAGTCAATGTAATCACCGGCTCATCCCTTGGGAATCCAGAGTTCGCTGCGCAAGCGGAGAAGGAATTCCACAACCGAGCCGGCATTCTTACTAACTCTGGAGGAGACTTCTTTGCCTGGGAAAAGCTTCCTCAACTGAGTCGGAAAAGTTTTTCGAACTCGACCCTGTCAGCATTAGCCTCATTCCCACCAGACTGGCCAGAAGTGGAGTACCTCACCGTCGGTGGATTCCTGGGTGACAACAGCGATTACGACCTGATCACGCCCACGGATGGCTACAATTACGCCTCCGTCGTTGCCGCAATAGTATCGCCTCTTTCACGAGGTACTGTCAGCATAGCGTCGAGTAACATGTCTGATGCTCCGGTCATCAACCCCAATTGGCTGACTGACCCAACCGATCAAGCAGTGGCTGTGGCCGCGTACAAGCGCCTTCGCCAACTGTTTTCCACTCGAGCCATGGCACCAGTTCTCATCGGCCCAGAATATTATCCTGGACATAACGGGACGCAGAGTGACGAGGAGCTACTAGAAATCATCAAGACGGGCTATCAAACTGTTTGGCATGCTTCTTGCACGAACAAGATGGGAAAGACGAGCGATCCCATGGCTGTCGTCGACTCGAAGGCGCAAGTGATCGGAGTGAAGAAGTTGAGAGTCGTGGACGCAAGTTCCTTTGCATTGTTGCCCCCTGGCCATCCAATTAGCACGATATGTAAGTCATAACTCCTCGCTCTCTAGGTCGTTCGCATAGCTAACGGATCCTACACCAAAACAGACGCGCTTGCGGAGAAGATTTCTAGTGACATTAAAGCTGCTGCTTAAGGTCATGAGAAAAGATAGGGATGGACAATCTATCCATGAAACCATGAATTTTGAGGAATGGTATGGAGTCTCGGAGTCCTAGACTTTTCTACGGAGTCTTGCATTCGGGCGTCTTACGGATTGCAACCTGGTTCTCGTGTTCTAGAATCTTAATGTATTTACTATTACCAAAATTGTGTAACAAACCCTACATACACCAATTTTCCAGTCGGAATTCCAAGATCTTCAAGCGCCAGTCGATGCAGTGCAAACTCATATCACGGCGTGATATTGTTCAGGTGCCCAGTAGAGATATGTGGACTACCAGGGTCTACAGATCGTGCTTTGAGCAAATCTGCAAGTAGCCTTTGGTGTAGCTGCACGTATTCTGATTCGGACAATGGGCTCAAGAGCGTAGGCGGCCATCCAATGGCTCAGAATGACCTGATGCAGTGAACCGACCTGAAGGGGTGCAGGCCGACGCCCCGGGGGAAAAGTCGATTTGTAAGCCTAGTCTACAAATGGAAGGCAACGCATTAGAGCAGCTCAGTGTTCCTGCAAGTGCTCCATACGAGAATGCTGAATAATGTGTGCAGCGGACAGACGGACGAGGCTTGAGGAGAGGCGCAGGTTGGGCTGAAAAGGAGCAGCTAAGAAGAGGATGCGCTGCCATCCCTTCTGTCCTGACTCATTGTCCAGGCATCTAACCTTATATAGCTAGCGCAAATTGGCTTGACAACAACAAGCACCCTCTCGTGTCGATGCTGCCAGCGGGCGTTCTATGCGCAGGCCACACACACACTCCGGCCGAGACAGCTGAAACTCAAGATGTAGGTTGAATTAGAAATCAAGAAGCATTAGCAATCATGCTTCGCGAACATTCACCAGGGCCGTCGTCAAAAGGCGAGCAGAGCCCGTGGAAGGTAGACCAGTAATTCAAATACTTCCTCCTTTCCGCATGAACATATTCAAGTTCCTCCGTGAGAAGTTTCGAACCAAGCGAAATCCATCTGCGAAGCAATTTTTACCCACGCCATCGAGCAAGCCTGAGCCTACATCTATCCAATCTTCCAAGAAGTCTACCCCAGCCCCCATTCTTTCCCCAGTCAAATCCACCCCCAAGCCAGCTTCCAAGATGGTCAATTCTGCTTCCAATCCTATTATTCTCTATTCTCATGCTTCAGTAAGCTTTGCCACTACCATATGTCTGTCTAAAGATCAGCCGATAACGTGGTACCTCTCAGGGCCCCAACCCATGGAAGATCTCCATCCTCCTGGAGGAGCTTGGCCTCGCCTATGAGACTCGCTTCAAGGAGTTTTCCGATCTCAAAGTCGAGCCGTACATCAGCTTGAATCCCAATGGCCGCGTGCCCGCCATTGAGGACCGCAACACCGGCATTGTCCTTGCCGAGGTAAGCATAAAATCTTCCCTTTTGAAACCCACTTCCACCTTCCCTCTATTCTGACACATCCATCCAGTCTGGCGCCATCATCCAGTACCTCATCGACACTTACGACACCGAAGGCCGCCTCACCTACAGCAGCAGTGCCGAGAAGTACAAACTTCTGCAGTGGCTCGCCTTCCAGATCTCCGGACAGGGCCCGTATTTCGGGCAGAAGGCATGGTTCAGCAACTTCCACGCAGAAAAGGTACCTAGCGCGGAGAAGCGCTACGCCGATGAAATCAAGCGCGTGCTCGGCGTCATCGACGCCCACCTCATCAAGCAGCAGACGGAGTACCTGGTCGGCAACAAAGTCACGTACGCGGATCTGTCGTGGATCACCTGGAATTCGCTTTTGGGCTGGTTGGTGCCGGATCTCGATTGGCAGAAGGAGTTCCCTGCCTTTGCGGCATGGAATAATCGCTTGTTGGCAAGGCCGGCGGTGAAGAAGGTCTTGGAGGCCAAGGCGAAGATGTCTTAAGTTGAGGATTGACGCGGGGAAGTGGTGATGGTGTTGGTTACTCTGCTATTTGCTGATCTGAGTCCGAATAATCCCCTGAGCATTTTTTATAGACGAGCCACTCAAATTGAATCTACACTGTTCCACATCAATGTTCCCGGTACTATTTTCATCATGACCCACTTAGCTTGTCGTGCTTCCCAAATACACTTCCCTGCATATACGATATGTGGTGATTGCGGAAAGCTTAGCGGCTACTGCAATAAAATACGTGGGGATGTCTAACAATTGCAAAATCCCATCAAAATTACATCCAGTTTTGTCACTGGTTACAGGTCGCTTTTGACGCTTGATGGCTTGGTCATAGTCTATGCCTCCAGGTTAGCTATACGGACTACAGAAGGGAGCACGGCTTTAAGCGCCTGAGTTTCGGCGCACAAATTTGTCTACTGTCAACTTCCGTTGGAGGTACCAAGCTATTGTCAGTCAGATATTTAGAAGGAAAACATGTCGTGAAATTGCATACTAATATATACCCAGCTGCCAAGTTCACAAAGCTACTGTGGAGTACATCTACAGCCTAGCGGTCTCGTTGTGGGACACTGCCTGGTTCGTCACGCCACGGGTCTTGAGGACATGATTAAAAGCTTCATCCAGAATTTGGAGACCCTCCGTTACCTCCTCTGAAGAGACGGTGATCGGGGGAGCCAGTCGGAATACGCCACCCATGCCGGGGAGGTTGACGATGTTGCATGAAAGGCCACAAGTCATGGCTCTCTCAGACACAGCTTGGCCAAGATCTGGTGCAGGTTGCTTCGTGATCGGGTTCGAAACAATCTCGATGCCTTGAAGCAGAGCCTGGCCGCGAACGTCTCCAATGCACCAGTACTTCTCCTGCAACTTAAGAAGCCCATTTCGCAGCTGCTCTCCTCGTTCAGAAGCACGCAAGCACATGCTGTCGCGCTCCACGATCTCAAGGACTTTACTGCCAACCGCTGCGGTAAGCGGATCGTTGAGGTGCGTGGTAAGCCACAAGAAACCCGCTTCTTTACAGCCGCGTTCGATCTCGGAAGTCGTGCTGACTGCAGCCAGTGGTAGACCGCAGCCGAGCGTCTTGGAAAGGCAGAGGATGTCAGGAACGACACCGGTGTGCCGAAAAGCAAACATCTCGCCCGTGCGACCGACACCGGTCTGAGCCTCGTCCATGATGAGCAGCATGTTTCGCTTTTTACACTCAGCACTCATGCGCTTAAGATAGCCTTTTGGCGGCTCAAGGATGCCCCCAGTAGAGAGGATAGGTTCCATGACAAATGCGGCGAGAGATCCGGCGCTCTGTCGGTCGATGAGAAACCACCCGAAGTCCATCTCGGTTTCCCAATCGTACGAGTTATCAGACTTCCTGAACGGCGAGCGGTATGCATACGGCGCTGGAAAGACAAGTTGTCCCGGCTGCGCAGGTCCACCATTCTGCCGTCCTGCTGAGTAAGTGGCAGAGCCTGCGCCATGGGTAAGACCGTGATACGAGGCAGAGAAGGCAACAATCTCGAATTTGCCAGTATAATACTTCGCCATCTTGATGGCTGCCTCAATAGTCTCGGAGCCAGTGCTGAGGAAGAACGATTTCTCCAGGGGGGGCGGAAGAAGGTACGCGAGACGCGCTGCAAGATCAACGACTGGCTGAGTGATCATAGTGCTGAGGAGATGATCGAGATTCTCCGCATAATCTTTGATGACCTTGACAATCTCAGAGTGCGAGTGGCCAAGGAGAGAGCTCATTTGACCTGAAGTGAAATCAAGGATCTCCCTGTCATTGATGTCATAAAGTCTTGTTCCCTTGGCTCTTGTGATGATAATTGGCGAGTAGGGCACTCCCGTTGTCATCAAAAACCTATTTGTCCTGGACCAGAAGTTGGTAGCTGTATCTGGAGACATGATGTACGGTAATGCGCCGCGTGAGAATGGCAGGTACTGATAAGAAAAGGACGTAAGCGAGTTCTGAGCTGTAACAGCACGTCTGGGGAGTGAAGACGAAAGGCAGACATGGTGTATTAAATAACCGAAGCGCTTGACTTCGAAAATTCTTGCAATGCCTTAGAGTTACGAAATCCAAACCTTGAGCGCGGAAAACCGCAGCATTTACTTTGCAAAGGCCGGAAGCGGCAGTAAGGTAATTGGATGTCAGAGAGGTGGTATCCCAGTAATCTCCTACAGTCCCGGGAAAGCCCCGCCGGACCCCCAGTTTTCCTTCACCTTGCAACACCATGAACCAATCAGCCAGGCGAGCACCTAGCCAGATCAATCTACAATTGATAAGAAGAGGCAAATAAAACCGAAAATGGCAGCCTCAAAGCTGTCTGAGGAGCGGCCATATCATTCTCACCTACGTCCAGCATGTTCCCCTTGTCGTAATCGCAGATCTCGACGCCAGGGCAAAGCTGCACGATCCTCGGAATTCCTGATGTGTGACTTCCATGGAACGGAATGCGTATATCCAGATATTATAAGAGATCCTAGAAGAGCTGCTAGACTTGCCAAAAAGAAGCAGTCGCAGTCGCATCAGCCGTCAAACGCTTTTGTAAGAAGCATCGACGCTGACCAGATTGAGAAAACAGAACCTGAGGCTGCGAGTATTCACAATCCACAAAGCAATCTAAATGAACAGCTCAACTCGGTGGAGACGCCCTTTCCAAATGATACATGCGCTTCAGCAGACAATGACCATGAATCCCACATTAAATGGTTCAGTGCTGGTCCCTGGTGCCCGATGAATTGCCGCGTATCTTCACAACAACACTGCCGGAGATATTCAGGCAGCACAGAGGATAGGGCTGTCTCCGAAGTATGGCATAGCAGAAGAACAAGGTATCATGTTCAGCGCTGTCCAAAAATGTCCTTTGGGATGTAATGCAGACCGAACGGTGGCATTTCCCAGATATCAAACAACAAAGAAACTCATAGAGCCATTCTGCGCTGATGTAATAGATTTTTGGGTATCCGAAATCAGCATTTCAGACTCCACTCTTAGGCTCCTCTATGCAAGCTCTTCAAGCCAACCATACTGGACGTCATGTCGTGTGGTACTCCCGCTGACTTCAACAGATATTTTGAGAAGGTCAGTAGTTGCCTTCCAGTCTTGGACGAAGCTTTGATGAAGAAACAGTAAAAATCAGAGAAAGGAAAAATCTCCGCGGCCTTGTTGGCATGTTTGTTCGCCCATACTATGGTGTTTTGGAAACGGTCTGAGAAACGACATGGTCAGCATTGCCCGGACGTTAGGTTCATATGGAATCAAGCCAACGAAGCATTGTTCTCGGAACCACATTTGTCTCCTACGATATCAACCATCGCTGCCGTACTGTTAAATACCTCGGGCCGGCCGCTGAGTTCCATGATTGGAGACGGAATGCTTCTCGGGTCGGCGATTTCTCTGGCGCATTCTTTAGGCTTGAATCATGATTCCTCAAGAATGGACATTCCCCAAACGGAGACTCGTCTGAGAACCAGAATTTGGTGGGTCATCGTCATTCGTGACAAATGGTTGGTCCCTTGATGAGTAATTGAAGCTATATTCGCATTGAAGCTCATGAGTATGATAGGTCTAGCATCGCTTTTGGCATCCCTCCACGCCTGGTGAAGTGCCAGTATGACGTACGTGTTCCACAATTTAGCGATACAGATACATCAGCAACCTCCGTAGGACTTCTTACTCTGACGGAAATACTCGATGTCTGTCTTCAGCACCGATATCGGTCACCAAAACAAGTAGGAAGTCATTGTACCCTTCGAAGCCTTAATCTGGAAGGTAGACTTGCCCGGTGGGAGGATTCCCTGCCGAGCGAGCTCAGAAGGGCAATCCTTCGAGGAGTCGATCTTTTTATCCCTGGTTCACCAAATTTGAGGTTTGCGTATTCATATATTAGATTCCCCAGTCGCAAACTTGGGCTCGACAGCGAGAAGAACGATTGGACTGCCGATATGTCTTCGTTGGAAGTCCTGTATTTTCAGGCTCGAAGAGCTGCTGAGGAGATTGTCCTTTTCGTCCAGGAGTTGACCGAAAGGGCCTTGAGCAACTTTTGGCTACCTTTCATAGCTTTTGCAATATCAAGCATTGTTGCATTTCTTCCGAGATGTGCGATTGAGGTGGAAAATGAATCGACTGGGTTTGCGTCGAGTATCTCCCTCAAGCTTGCGCAAGATATGATCACGGCTTTACCGTCACACCGACAACGCTTCCGATGGCACCTTGGTGACATTTGCCTTGCACAATATTCCGAGGTTGTGGAGAAGCTAAGGACCGTCTCCACGGCGTCTTCGGACGAGTTGCCGGACCTCGAACAATTCTGGACACTTAGCATGGCTGGCGGTGACGAGTCGTTCGAGATTCTATGGGATTGTTTTGACGACGCTGAGGATCTGTATCAGGGGGAGCTTGAATAGCTTTAAGAACAGCATTCGTAAGTGTACATAGAGGTTACCTCCCTTCTGGCATCTCCAAGAATGCAGTCACCGATCCACAGTCAAGGATTGCAACGAGTGTTCGCTGCTCAGCTGCTGACTGGAGGCCGCTCTATTGAATTGGAAAAGATTGTCGAAGCAGCCCCAAATGTGGCTGGCAGGGATTTACAGCCACACAACGCGGCGGTTTGATACACCGATCTTCCCTCAGCCACACGAGGTATCCTATTTTTTGATCTCTATTTTACACGTTCAACACAGCGCTGCCGACCTCGAGCCGACGATTTGTATTTGCCTTGAACACTGCGCTTATATTCCAAAAGCTTGTCCGGTGAATTTTGGTGGATATCTGAGATGCGATGTCCATGATCTGAAGCTAAGGCCACCCACAAACGTGCCACATACTCTTCAGCTTGATGGCATAACAACTACCTAGTAATCCGACTTGGTCGCGCTACCCGTTTGTGCGTTGATGGCCTTTTCTCGTTATTTTCAAGGCGAGCATACTTTTTTCGTTGAAACACTTGTTCAAACCCATAGGTTTTGTTTTCTTGCTTGAGTGAAGTTTCGATTCACCCTCTACCCATGTTCACGACTCTGCGAGCATTTCTCAATAAGAGTTTGGCGACTTTCAACCCCAACTACATGACGCGACCACGTGTCCGACCATGAAAAGCACTCTCACATATCAAGGAAGTAGCTCCTCCAGGCCCGCTGCATCGTAAATATGGACAGTGTTTGGATGGAAATCTATGCTGAGGGCTACCCTGTCCGGTACTTATGCATGCTCATCTGCTCTTTGTACTTCATGGATCAAACTTGACTTCGGAGGCTTGTTCCCTTCCCTACTGCCCGCATACCTGCTGGCCAGGATTCCACTCACAATCTTTAATATTTCTGCTGGTCAGCTGTACCATCCAATCCAACTAATATAATGACACGCTTCGCACCCTCGTCGCTTCTCGCCTTTTGCGCGGCCCTTTCTTTTCTCCCATCATCCCAAGCCGGCTTCGGAGCTTACTTCAATCTCCAAAACAACCAGCAATCCGGCCCATACATCACCTACGTCGTCACCACCCTCGAAATCCCCGACGCCCCGTCTCCCCAAGTCCAAACGCTCGTCCTCTGGCCCGGATTGTACACCGGCAACGACCTCATCCAATCCATCGCCGCTTCCTTCGACGACCCCAGCCGGTCCAGCGAGACGCTGCAGGGCTGCGACGGCCACTCCGGCCAGTGGTGCGCCTTTGCCTCTGACCTACCGCAGGGCGCACCCCACAACAACTACGGCAGTCTCGTCGCCATGAGCAAGGGCGACATGCTGACCATTGAGTACCGGCTGGAGACGTCGAACAACAGCTGGATCCAGAACATCACACATAACGGCGACCTCGTTTCGCAGCTCGTCAGCCCCAACGCGCAGCAGGCGTACCGCTGGAGCCCGAGCGTCGAGTGTCAGGACCAGGCCGAGGGCAAGATGACGCCGGCGCACACGTACCACAACTCGAAGCTGGTGCTGAGCGAGCCCGATCCGACGTTTGTGCACTCGCTGTCGATGAATGCGGCGACCAACGATGGCGTCACGTCGCCTGATGGAGGAAAGACTTGGGAGGTGAATACGATTTCGCTGCAGGCGGCTATGTGTCCCGAACCAAATACGTCACAACGAAGGTGGCTGTAATGGAAGTGTTCGTAGTCAGTGTCGTTATGTTCTATACCTTCATTGTGTGTAGTGTAGTTTGCATTGAATGCAACAAAATGATTTTGTGTCCGATTTACCGCATCGTCTGGAGTATTGTGTTTTCGATTCAGATTGAAAGTTAGTGATGATTGCAGATAACGAGAAACATTGTAGTTCACTTGCACAAACATGGCGATGGTGATACGTGCAGCAGGAAGAGAGGAAACTGGGACAAAATAATCATAAAGTGTACGGACAAGGTAAGATCACCCATTGGTATTATTCTGTAACGCCAGGATTTATGCTAAAATACATCTACTCATCAGGAACTGTAGTTGACATTAGTAATGGGCCGTCACTACATGAGCGGGTTGGAAACCTACTCTCAATCTCGCCGCTGTCAATGTCATCGCTGATAGCTTTGGGGCTTCTTCCGTCAACTTGACAACCCACACTGAAAGCAGTTCCAAGCACTTCTTTGACCGTGCCCTTGAGCTCCTTTGCGAGCGACTTGAATCTCATAGTTCGGGCAATATTGATGATTTCATCCAATGGAATGGATTTTGAGTGCTTGATATTTTTCTCCTTCTTGCGATCTCGAGGAGGCTCTTTGAGGGCCTTGATGACGAGTGAGGAGGCTGAGGGGACCACTGAGACTGCAGCTTGACGATTTTTGATGGTAAGGCGGACTGTGACGCGCTTTTGAGATGTGAGTTTATGGTGATTTGGGTACCGAGTGATGGGGGCTTACAAGTCCTTTCTACAGAAGTGTTAGCGGAAACGAATGCTTCATCAGACGTAATAGAGAGCTTACCCAATCACCCGTCGCTTTTGCGATGTCTTCACCAACTTTCTTTGGCGATAAACCCAGTGGACCAATCTTGGGCGCAAGAGCTGAAGATGCACCAACTTCACCCCCAGTTGCTCTCAGATGGATACTGTCGGAAGTGTGAGCTGGCAAGACCCTTCCTAACTTCTTGACCGACGTACATCTTCTCCTCATTCGGATCGATCTTTGGAGCCCTGTTCCAAGATCAGAACATGCATTCGCAGATAAATGAAACGGCCGGGGAGCGCAATTCCGTCAAGAGGCTGCACATACATTGTGATTGCTGAACGGAATTGCAATTTTCTGACTTGACGGAATCAGCAAAGGCCTTCCGAGCTTGACGACGATACTCACGTTCGGCCTAGACGTGAGGTGGTCTGTCTGAAAAGCTATGTGTCGAGTGCTGCTATCAGGGTTCGTGGTCGTAGTGGAATCGAATTTTGATGTGGGGCAGATGTGTGCAAGTCTCATTATCGATAAGATCCTCGGCGCTTTTCTTGTCTGGGACTGAGATCCATCACGAGGTCGAGAAGTTCAACCCACGAATCATCAGTAACCTTCTTGCTACATTTCAGGCTCTGCCTGATTACCTAGTCTGCGGTCCTATATATGTTGTTACAGAATTCTGCGGCAGTCTGTCCATGAGATTTCACAATGACGAGTGAATCCAAAGGTCTAGATCGCTGTTATTGTCGGTTCGCTCATCGCTAGCCGCCCAAAAATCATAACAACACATCAATAATCATGATCTTGTTAAGGGTCCCGAGTTCCTTCAACGCACCAGATTTCTAGTCCAGATTCTGGTCCAGAAATGAGCACATTAGGAATCATAGTTTGTGTTGGCGTAACGTCAACCTGCTTCTTTTACTAGAATGCTTGCTCTGCTTATTTCTAAATCAGAATCTGAACGCCACATCTTGTCTGTCATCAAGACCTATCCGATATTCCGTCGCCTTCGCAAACTGTAGAAACCTTCTGCTTGAGTGACCTCGACTGATGCGCTTCACTTTCTGTAAGGTAAAATCCATCTTGGCCTGCTATCAACTTGACAGATGCAATTTGCAATGCTTGAAGCTTGGCTTTAAACTGCCTAATTTGTTCCGAGGTAGGTCCTTGCGCGGTTTTATGTGCGGACAATGCCCGAATATACATTTTATTCGCTACGTCTTTCCGACCCGCCCGCTAGAAAAGGCCACCAAGGCCAACCACGACGTCCAAAACCACCAAACGCGAGGCCACAAGCCCAAGACCAAGAACGCCCCCGTAGCCCCACAGCGCCCGGTCGTGCATAACCCCCGCCTCATCCAGCTCACCTTACTTTTCATAGAGTAGGCATAAGTAGGTCACGGCTTCTAACGTCCACAGGTGTTTTAATTCAAGTACCTTTTTACCTTTTTATGGTCGGCGTAATTATTGACTCTGCCTCAGCTAGCTTCTGCTGCCGCCCGTACAAAATGCTAAGACGATATGCTATATGTAGTGTAGCTATATGATTCGGTTCAAGTGTCAAGGATACGCAAGTTGCTTATCGCAGGAGACGTACAGACTACTGAAGTTGCGCAGCTCTGTGCCAAAGGAGGCATACGAACACGAATCAATAGTGGTTTACCCCTCAGCGGATATCACAGCCGAATTCAGAAGGATGAGATCAGGGTTAGGAACAGCTGTAATTCGTGTATATAAATAGCTTAGATTCCGTAGGAATTGAATCAACGTGGTGCTCCAGAACTGTGGTCTTTAACACCAAGCACCTCCTCGCCACCTCGTATCAACCTAGTCAACATAGCCTCAGCTTCTGTCAACTTACCTTGACGAATATAAAGCCCACCAGATCATTTACTGTGTATAGTATTGACATATATTTCTGTCCAAGTGCCTTCTCTCTTCCTTGCAGAGCCTGAATATACCTGATCTCTGCTTCCGCCAGCCTGCCCTGTTCAAGATAAAGCCAGTCCAGAGTTTGTACTGTGCTTAGTGTCCATGCGTGCTTAGGCCCAAGTGTCCCCATAAAGCCTTGTAGCGCCCGTATGACCATCGCCTCTGCCTCCACCAGCTTACATTGGCTTACGTAGAGGACACCAAGTTGGCTGACAATCTGCAGTTTTAATAGATACCCCAGTCCAAAATCCCTTTCATGGCCTTGCAGCGCCCGAATGCACATCATGTCTGCCTCAAAGATGAAGAAGTCAACATGTGCCGATGCAATGAGCTCCTGAAGCATCCAGCCCCGAATGAACCACGGCTCTTCCTAAATGCGGCTTTCCATGTACGACTCGGCTTTCCGTCCTGTCCTTCGCCTTGGACTGAGACATCCGAGAGACAGACATAGCACCGCGCTGTATTCTGATACCAACGGAACATCTAGTTGATGGCAGCGGAATCTCCACAGTGTTTTTCTTGTCAAGACAGCAAGTATCTATCCAGAGATATTCCAGTCCACTAACTGCAGCCTGTTTCACGCAGAACTCTATCTTCTTCCGCCCAGCCTTGCTCTTTGCTGTGCCGACTTCTATATCTTGAAAGCTGACTTCCTTTTTTTCCCAGGTATAAGAGATTATTGCGTAGGCTGGGACATCGCCGCTGATAGATTCACGAAAGACGACCGCGCCATCGGCTCTGCGGTGGAGGCGGCGTATGGGTAGAGCTTCGCAAGCGACCTGACGGTATATCGGCACCAGGTCTATGACTCGAACTTCAACAGGTGGAAAGTAGACATCGAAGAAGTGATTGCGAAAATACTATTCAGCGATCATCAAGCATCAACAACAAAAGAGATCTCAGCATCCCTTAGCTGATCAGATCGAGAGGGTCCTCATTCAAAAGTCTGAGATTAATTATCATCAATTCTTTCAATACAAAGTAATCGGCCAGTAAGGTGATCAGAGCGGTATTGGTGGCAGACACCGTGATTGCGTCTAGACTTATGTTTCATGTAAGCAACATTCCTGCCTGATATGATTGTAGGCGCTGCCCACGAGGCTGCATCATAGCGCAGGGTGGCCATCCGCATGAGATAGCGGCAGCAGACACAACACCGGAAGACGCTATCGCTCGCTTTATGAGAAGCCTTAAACATCTGCGCACTGTAAATCCAGGATTAGATTGCATAAGCATCACCGTGTACTTAATGTATCAGGCGTCACGGAGTTCCCGGTCGAGAGTTGATGGATGAGCCACGGAGCGGAGCCCCATTCTTGTGAGTACGTGATTCTCCATGGCTGATGGAGATCAGAGTGGCATGGCCAAATGTTTGTAAGTACATTCAGGGCTTTGTTAAGAGGTACCTCCCTTAGGTATTAGCCAGCATGGCAGTGGTAGGTACCTAGATGCCTACCAGGTACTACCGAGGGACTCGCTCTATCGCGGAACATATCATAGTTTGCCTTCTTAGTCTGAAACTCAATAAGCCTTTTGTCCGAAAAGTAAATTATCTCAGCATTGCGGAATGAGACTACCTGATCCTTTTGACGTCATTCTAGATCTATCAATCGTCAGGGGAGGACACGAAAAATGTCGTTACCTCAATTATCCCTATTCCAGCCACAGCCAATTTGGCCCCCCCTTATTGAGCACCTACCTATTTGAAGCATGGCTGCTCTTGCTTGTTGCTTTCGTCTTGTTATTCTTAGGTGCTGTGATGTTCCTGATTGATATAGGTAGATCATTAAGAACAGAGGTAGACGTGTACGATCTGATCGATGGTGATAAACAACAGCAACAGCTGCGATAATTAGCAGCAGCAATAGCTGTGGTAAAACAATATAAAACACCAAATAGAATGAGACGAAAACAGGTGGCAGCAACAGAGAGGTGCTGGCATAGGGGTAATTGAGGTAACGACATTTTTCGTGTTCTCCCCTGATGCAATGCCCTATTCCCTTGCAGAAGTAACTCGCGCATCCATCTTGAAAACTCAACTTCTAATTTCTGTGAATATGACGTGTCTTCGCTAGTTCACTTGCGAAATCTTCGGTACCATTCCATACACAAAACGCCCAGTCTACCCATTAATATTGGAGTCAAAATAACATTAAAATTCCATGGCATCTTGGTAAGTCCGTGACAGTGCCATTTTAGGAATGCGAGTCTGAAATCACTCAAGATTCCTTATCAGGCGATTTAGCCAACAGCATAGCAAGAGAATAGTCCGAAGTACAGTACAGGATCCTTGCATGGAGTTGGCCTGTTCATGGGCCAGTGCTGGTACCATGTCAATGCTTCAACAAGTCAATAGCTCCGTGAATTCTGCTCATGATGATCCGGGTCCACCGCGCTACGTCCTCCTCATTACCGAACTCCAAAGCCTCTACCAGACCAGGATAAGCTGAACTTGCATAACCCGTCCATAAGCCGGGTGCGAAAACCACATGTTTGAACCAGCTCCTACTATCCAAACCCGGCTCATGCAAGAATGCCCTTTCCAACCTCTTATATTTACTATTCACAGCCTGGACTTGCAAGTAGAGTTTGCGCCTAACGCATGGCGGGCGTGAAATTTTCGACTTCACAAGGCGAGTAAGTCTCGTGACATAAGCATCGAAGTCGATAGAGCTGCGTTGCAGCTCATGTATTGCATGTTCGAGTTTCTCATAGTTCTTTACAACAGCTTCTGGATGGATTCGAGTAGCCTTATCAGCTTCTCTAATGCTGCCTAGGTATCTCTCAAGGTTCTTTGCGTAGTCTGTTGCATTGAATGTTACAATTGGTTCTTCCACAAGTCTCGCGGTTAATAGCGCCCATATCTTTGCAAGGGTGGTATGATATTCCCAAGTTACATCACCAAATTCACTCATCCAATAAAGACTGTCGTATTTGCTATGGTAGTGATATACGGCCTGGTCAGAAAATGCGCTGAAGCCCATGTCAAGAGAAGATATACCAGCGAAGTCCTGGAAGGCGGTAAAGTCCGAACCAGAACCTATGGGGCGAATGATGCCACTCCACACATCGAAGACTGTCTGCCCATGGATTGTCTGGTTAGGTGATAGTACAGATGCCGTAATTTCATGGAGTGCTTGATGCAACACAGGAGAAGCAGCAGCAGTGAAATTTTCGCTTCTGGCGCCTATGTCGACCTGGATATTAAGTCAGCTCACGCCATCAGCTCTCATGTACCGAGACACTTACATTAAGGTATGCAATTGCAGATCCTCGAAGCCAAGGCAGGAACTCTTCTACCCACTCGGTGCTACCTAAAAGACCATATTCTTCACCATCCCAGCTCGCAAAAACAATAGTACGAAGAGGCTTCCAGCCTTTAGCCATAGCTATACCAAAAGAGCGTATCACTTCATTCAAAGCGGCGCTGCCACTATTTGGGTCCGCGGCTCCACCGGTCCAAGCATCCCGGTGGTTACCGATAAGAATTACCTCGTCACTAATCGAACCATTGATGACACCGATTACATTCCAAATTGGGCTGGTCACATATTCGACCTCGTTGTATAGATTGAGCTCAATAGCTACAGGTGTTGGTCCGATGTTGTATTTGACACCTTTATATCTGAGACCGCCGCTATGCCAGGCTGAACGTTCGAAGGAAGTGGCCTCAGGTCCATGACCGTTCAGCGCTCGGAGGAGGGGCAGAGCTTCACGGTAAGAGATTGGCAAGGATGGAATATCTGGAATCTTGCCAGACACAGGCTGCCTGTGACAGCCGCCTTTCGAAGGATACCCGATCGTCGTCGGATCTCCAGGTGCGATGCTCATATACTGTACACTGCCCCTCTGAATCGAGCTCGGATTACGAGCTGGCCCATGAGGATATGGCTGGAATCCATTCTCCTCAGTTATCTCGCCGTCTTCGCTGGGGTCGCTATAGATGACTGCACCAATCATACCTAGCTCGGAAGCGCGCTTCACTTTTAGTCCTCGAAAAGCGCCGCCGCCATACTTCATCAGAGCGATCTTGCCCTCGAGCTTGATTCCCATGTCCCTCAGGTCCTCGAAATCAGCGTAGGTTCCGAAACTGCAGTACACAAACTGTGCTGTAATGTTGCCATTCGCCGAATATCCGTGAAAAGTTGGCACGCCTAACAAGCTGGATGTTGAATCCTCTGGCAATACGTCCTCCTCAAGGTTGGCATCATACATCACATTGCCGTCCTTAAGCAAAGTCAGTCGATGATCTCGTGGATAGTTGAGATACACATCGTAAGTGACCAGCTCGCTCTGCAGAACGCCAAATTCGATCCACTTATCTCTCGTCCACTCCGCCTGACTGATATTTTTTCCCGCAAGGTGTTGCCCTGCCGTATAGTATCTGCTCCATTCCTTTGCTTTTTGCGGTACTGGAGTCTCCAGTAAAATTTTTTTAAGCTTGTCATAACTTAGTCCGTTTGATTGCGGCCATTCCGCATGAGGAAGTCTTGGTATAGGGCCACTAAAGTGATACGAAAGGTGTGAATCGGTCTCGTCACGGTCGCCAAAGAGGACGCTCTCGCTGGTTAGGCAAATTGCAACGCATACGCTAAAGAGAGCCAAGAGCAGTAAGGCAATGAGTACGAAGGTGAAGAGGTTCTGGGACTAGGGTTTAGTGAGGACCTATCTTCCATATCTCCAACTAACCTTAATATCACTTCGTACTCGATGGCGAGAATGGCGATCACCCTGCGCTAACAGAGTCTGTGCTGAAAGCGCACTTGCTACGCCCTTCTTGTCCACCATCATCCTTCGAGCTCCGGGTTTGATCTCGTTGCGATTATAGTTCAAAGTGAACGATGTTAATCAAATCAAGGTATCAAGCCTATCTCATCCAAGCGACAATGCGATGCCGTCTCAAATCAAGCTACGCAACACCAGTGTTGTCCATGGGCCGCTTCACGTGCTTCGCCCGCCCAATCGGAGACTGCAGGATAATCCCGTCTCTATCGTTTAGACAGTGAATCAGGCTTCGGTTCCAAGCCATGCTTTCACACTCAGTTGAAGTTGATTAAACATTCAAAGTCGTATCATAGCTAGGATATCATTTAATCAAAAATTTTGCCGCATCATGTCAGGGGTGTCAGCAGAATTGTCCACTAAACCTCCACATAGATCATAAGCCCGATTTCAAATTGCGGAATTCCCCGATAAAACTTCAGCTGTTCTGCTGGCCAATTCAATCTAAATATATATATATATATTTGTACTTACAATCAAATCCAGCCTTTTGAATGAGGATCCCCGTGATCTAAGGTAATCAGCTAAGCAAGGATTGCCGACATTTCGTTTGTCAACGGTCAACCCCGATAGTTGCGCCCTAGCGCGCCGCGAATTCAGTACACCATCAAGACCCGTAGCGCTAACGACCATAAAGTTCCGATTAACAGAGAGGCAAGTAGTCTCCATGATCGCAGGCGCTTTTGAAAAAGCGAGCTTAATGGGCACTTTTCTGTCTTTTCAACCATGATAGTTCTGCACGCATCTTAATCCAGCATGGTTTTCTACTCACGAATCTCTTGATATCTTTCTTATTGAAGCCAATCAAGCTACATGAACGCAAGTTCAGAGGACACCCTGATCCTGAGACGGCGCCCTGATGGTGCAGCGTGCTAAGCTCTGAAACCCCTGCCCTGTTCCTGGTCTTGACTCTAGTGTAGTTTAGCTCATTAGTCAATTGCGGATAAATTTTGTAACTAGAATGTACTACTAAAATTGGGGTTAGGAAGTTGACTAATTAGCACATTTGCTTTGCTATAAAAGAAATAGTGTTCATGAGACGTTTGTTGTACTGCGACAAGACTTTTGAAGTGCGCTTCTGTACATCTATTCATAGCGAATTGCAACGAATTCAACGTGTATAGATGGTTTGGAAATATCTCCATCTGCAATTTCCCGAGGATATTACCGGCATGCACGTGTTTTGCATGTGAGTGAGTGCTACCGCAAACAGCTGCAATCATAAAGAGAGCATCGAACGACCGTCGGCTTCAGAACTCATGGACTCTTCGAAGGCTCCGTAGCAATGCCTTCGCCTTCTAAAATAGTGAGCACACCCCCGATGAGGCGAAAGCTTCCCGTAGCGAGGATGTATACTTGGCGACCTGCGCTGACTTCACTTAGCTCGTGCACAGTCTCAACAGCTTCTTCGATCGAAGGCACAACATGTATGGATCCTTCAGGATCGTTCTGTCTCCACCATTTTGCGTATTCATGTTGAACGGCAAGTTCACGGACGAGATCTGGGTTCGTGTTTCCATCTACGAAGTCTTCAAATGTCCATGTCAGCACGTTTACCGGGCTGTACCAAACCTGCCGAAAATCTCACTTACCGAGCTTATATCTTTGGGATTTGTACGTGACATTGGCACAAAAGATCACTTCTCTAGGCTTGAGGTTCCATTTCTGCCAGAATCTCTGCTGCACGGCTTCGATTAGTTGTCTGGCATCTCGGGTGCTCGCTTGCTGGTTGAATAATAGGATGCATAATGGCCTCCTCTCCCGCTCCACGGTCGCTTTTTCGATGGTCTTACCGAACCAATCGCTGACAATCTCCAGACTTTCTTTGGTATGAGCTCCATCCAAGAGCCATTTACCATAACCTCTTTCGATGGTTTCACCTCTACCGCGCCACACGGTACTGGTAAGTCCAATCTTGAAAGAGTCTGGTAATGGTCGCTCGGAGTTGATAGTTTCGTTATCACTCGCCTCGACAGAGTAAAGTCGTTGCGGACCCTTCTCGCCTGTGTCAAAAATACCTAGACGTGCCAGAGCCTGAGCTGCGAGTACAATTGCAAGAGAGGCATTGCTCTTTTGAAAATCTTCGTCTGGCTCTATTGGTACGCCGTGCAAGCGTTTACTTATTGGCACCACCTTCAGCATAACTTGCTTCTCCCTAGCTCTTCGTCTAAGCATCTGCATGGCGCCCTCAGGCTGACAAACAGTAAATGCTGGAGCGCCGGTCTTGAATATGCCCGCTTTGTGCC
Source organism: Bathelium albidoporum (assembly GCA_021031095.1). Lineage (NCBI taxonomy): Eukaryota > Fungi > Ascomycota > Dothideomycetes > Trypetheliales > Trypetheliaceae > Bathelium > Bathelium albidoporum. Next base: position 184,987 of record JAGFVP010000016.1, read on the forward strand.
AAGCGATTTCTTCAATCGTGTTCCCGAGCACCTGAACGTGGTCTATTCCAAGGGAAGTGATCCCCGTGACAGTGGGCCTGGTTACTACGTTGGTTGAATCGAATTGACCGCCAACGCCAACTTCGTAAACGGCAACGTCCACCTGCTCTCTCACGAACACGTGAAGGGATAGAAGAGTTAAATATCGAAAATACACCGGCTTGACCCGTGTGTCCGTTCCCCTTCTCTTTGCCGCATTCTCAAGTCTATCCCAGACCTCGAAAAAATATTGCGTGAACTTCTCTTCAGAAATGGGCTTGGAGTTGATGCGAATGCGTTCACAAACGCTGAGAAGATGTGGCGATGTATACAGGCCAACTTTCTTTGGTAATCCATAACGATCGTGGTATTGTAACAGAATCGAGTTGACGAAAGCACAGGTGGTTCCCTTTCCTTTTGTCCCAGCAACGTGAACGACGTTGAGGCGGTCGAAGTCCGTTGGCTATTTCAGAAGTTAGAAAGTGCCTTAGCCTGGATAGGGACTACCCAGCCCAGCATACCGCGTAGCCGATATCCCGAACCCACTGCATCATCTCGTTCAAAGCCTCGCTTCTCGTCAAGTCTTTCGGAGGATTCTTGCGGCGTTCTTCCAATGTTGCGAAGTGAGTCTGTAATGAATTCAAACATGTGAGAGCATCCTAGGAGCATCAGCTGCCACTAAAGCAGTCTTTCCCGTTGACTTGGGAAAAAAAAAACCTTGTAAGTTGGATGCTTCGGACGCGTGCCCATCTCGGAAATGACCTTGGTGGTAAATGGCGCGCGGTTGGTGCTTCTGAGATACTGTGTAGCAGGAGTCCAAACACGAAACAAGTACGCACGCATCTTGGAAGGGTGAAGCGCCAGACCAGCCGGTCGCAGCAACAGGAAGATGATAATAGTCCAAGTCTTCCATGATGCCTCATGTTTAGGGATGGATTTTGTGTAACGTCCGATAAGGCTCCGAGCGCCTTGCGTAGGATGCAGGTGGTTTCTGGTTGGCGGGTGCAGCCCTGCGGAACTCTGCCACGACAATAAATCCCGCAAAAATGCATGCAGCCAACCACCCCCTTCCCCCAAAAAAAGCTTCGCCAATGATATTTCACTGGCTGATACGGGCGTTGAGCCACTGAGTTTGCCTCGGTTCCTTGGTCAATTTTGCCCACATCTGATTCGATACTTCTCTACGTATACACCGTTCGAGTTCCAATAAGCAAAGTTGCATCTCTTCAGGTGGAAGGCGATACGGCAGCATGAGGCCGCGAGGTTCTCGAACACGCTCTGAAAGGCAACTTGCATTGTTGCACAGGCGTTAATAATTCTAATAATATGCAGTGGCCAGATAACACCCGAGTAGGCCGCTGATCATACCTATGGTAAGATAGGCGCGAGTCATGATCCCCTATTCAACATTAGAGCACAGGCTAGTTTAGCACAAAGCCTGCTGGATGCAGCCTCGCGCTCCGCCAGAAGGCTCATTCATTTAGTAGCCGACAATTTCCTGTCTGCTCTTCTCATGTATACGATACGATTTTAGCCAAATGCAATACACGGTCTCAACGAACATTGTACGAATGCAATATAACAACAGTCATGAGTCCTCTGGGAGTCACCATCCTGTACGATCCTGAAGGTAGTGAGAAGCCTTCACTTGGAGATGGACACCTTTGTGCTGCATTTGAGTAAGCCTTTCTGACCCAGATTTATCTGCGACTCAGGTTTTCTGACGTTTGTAGTCTTGTCGCTGTCCATGGCTTAAATGGCGATGCATTTGACACATGGACCCATGGAAAGACTGGCAAATTATGGCTCAGGGACATGTTGCCGGCGATGCTTCCAGAGACGAGGATCATGACATACGGATACAATGCAAAATTCGTCGATTTTACGAGTAGTTATGATTTGTACAGCATAGCCTCGAAGCTCCTATCTGAGCTGGTTGACTTGCGAAAGACAGATGAAGTGCGCTTCAATGCCATCAAGTTGTCATCTATTACTCACGTCATCTTACAGCAACGTGGACGCCCGATTGTATTTATCTGTCACAGTCTCGGCGGTATTGTGACCAAGAAGGCATGTCATACCCGGCATCCGAGATAAATGATAGCTAACCTGCGTTCATGCCAGGCACTGATCATACGTCCTACCGATGAACAGCAGACAGCAGTCCAAAAGTGCACATACGGGGTTATATTCATGGGTTCGTAGGTAATTCGACTGTGGGAGTTGCGCTCTAATAGTCATAGGCACACCTCACTCTGGCAGTGACATGGCTAGCTATGGCAAATCGATCGCGAACATTGTCTCGGCTTGTACTCCGTTTAATCCCGCTAAAAGATTTCTAAAGGTCCTCAAGAAGAATTCCAACGTACTCTTCGAACTTTCACGCGACTTCGCAGAGCAAATGCAGAGGTTGACTATCGTCACATTTTATGAAATGGATAAAACGAACTTTGTGTTGAGACGACATATGGTGAGCTGTCTTCCCTTGGACAGGTCATAAAGCTAAGCAAATCAGGTTGTGAACATGGGGTCTGCCATTCTTCGTACGCCGAACGAAGTCGCCATAGGCCAGAACGCGAACCATCGTCAGATCACCAAATTCTCAGACGAAAAAGACGTCAATTATCGGCCAGTCCTGTCGAAGCTGCTTAAGTTTGGGGAAGATATATCGAAGACGATGTTGGAGGTAGCGAAGAATCTTTGCCTAGCTGAGGCCGATACCCAGCGTAAGTAGCTCTCACTCTTCACAAGGATAGTCGACGACTGATCTCGTTCGAATAGTAGAGGTTACGACCCCGTTCGAAATCCCGATCCCTAAGAATTTCAAATTCAGAGGGAGAAGTGCTTTTCTTCTTGGTATGGACGAGTTCTTCAGCCACCCACCACCTGGCGCATCTATTCCATTAGTCTATGTTATTACTGGTCTCGGTGAGTATCTGCCTTATACTTGGCCGATTTAGGCTGAGTTCAACTAATGCAGCGTTTAGGTGGTGCCGGTAAGACACAAACAGCGATACAGTACGCCCTCCTCCACAGCAAACATTATCAAAATGGCGTCTTTTTCATCAACGCCAGCTCTGTTACTACCATCCAAGCTACCGCAGACCGATTCCTAAGCGTTCTAAAAACATCCAGCGGGAAAACTGTTGGCGGTGACAACAAGATCGGAGAGCTAAAGAAATGGTTGGAACAGAAGGACAAATGGCTCCTCATTTTCGATGGCGCTGATAACCTTGAGACACTCAATCTGGACCATTTCTTCCCACAATCACGGGCGGGCCATATCGTCGTCACTACACGAGATCAGGCAGCGCATGTTTTCATCAGCAAACACGGCAATCGAATGGGGAATCTGGAAGAAAATGCAGCTATTCAGGCACTGCTCGACAAGGTCGCGAAAAAGGCGCCTACAGCTACCGAAGTCAGCACAGCAAGGAGGATCACGGAACTGCTGGGATATCTGCCTCTTGCAATCGATCAAGCCGGAGCTTACATAACGGCCCGTCAGAAGAGCTTAAATGAATATGAGAACTTGTTTCGTGAACGGAGCAATGATCTCCTTAAGGCATATCCTCGGATGGCTCCCCGGGAGCAGACAATTCAAGCCGCTTGGGAGGTGAACTTTAATCAACTCGAGAAAACGTCGCCAGATGCGACGATGTTGTTGTCACTCTTTGCATTTCTTGAACCTAGTGAAATCCTCGTGAACATGTTGAAGCGCGGATGCTCGATCAAGAAGACCTGGGATCAGAATGGCCAGGTCGCTATCATTTCTCCAGTCGGAGCGGGTGTTGACCAGCGACTTGTCGATCTCGTCACAGATGAGCTACGTTTTGACGCGGCGGTAGAGAACTTGTCTGCCTTCTCCCTTGTGTGGAGAGTACAGACAGTAGAAGGGCTGCCAGCGCTTGCTTTGCACCCGCTTGTTCAGTTATACGCAGCCGCACGTACAACCGGCGGGAATGATCTTTATTGGCAGGAGCAGGCGGTCTTACTCATATGCCAAGCGTTTCCTTATAACGATTTTCTCGAGCCCGGTGATTTTGGTGATTGGGGACGACAGATGTTTGCTCAGCTTCCTAAAACACTCAGTGTTTTCGACAGAATTAGAAAGAGGGTCGAGCACAAAGCTATCGTCAGACGGGCGCTGATCACGATGCTTCTCTCTGCGTCGAAGTTCAACACTATGGAGAACAAGAGGGAGATGATTGAGATAGCAAAAGGCCTTCTGCCTGACGGCAATGACTTGCACTTGAGTACCTGGGCCGTAGCAAGAGAGAGCACTTTATTGCGGACCCTTGGGGACAAATACCGCTCCTACGGCGTTCTCCAGGAGCACATCCACGCGCTATCGCTGTCTTCGCACAGGCGCGAGCCATCCTTGAGTCCACGTACCAATGGCCAGCGAGGACAACTTGTTCTTTCGTACGCCTCCAACCTGCTTCTCGACGGCAAGACTAGCAAAGCGGCCGAGGAGCTAGAAGGCTGGCAGCCTCTGGACGTAGAGAAGCCGTCAAGCATGGAGCTTGATGTTGCACGTCAAAAGCACGTGATGCTTGGCCGAGTGTTACGTGACGAAGCCCGTTTTCAGGAAGCTATTGTCCACGTTGAAGAGCTTTTGAAAGACGCGTATGCCGACTCTGGATCCGTCAAGTCGAATTGGCAATCACAGCTATTTGCCCAACTTTCGGATCTGTACTGCGAGATTGGGAGGCCCTCGCGAGCCCTGAAGCTCTTGCAGCCAGAACTGGAGCTTATTAGCAAGCATGGCTGGGAGAAGACACCACGTGGGAAAAATGTTTTGTTGTGTTATTTGGAAGCACTGATTCGGCAAGGGTCCTTGGAATTGGCGCAACAAGGGCTCTCGAAACTGGACGCCGCACTCGAAGAAGTTGTAGACCCTGATATGCTGACGCGGACAAAGCACTTCCGGGTTCATGCTGGCCTAGCCAGGATCTGGCATATGATGGAGCGATGGAATGAAGCCGAGGTACGGTGGTACAAGGTACTCGGGTTTCTCGAAAAAAATGATTGGAAGAACTGCTTCAACGAAGCGGTCATACTCTTCTCTCTCGCTCACGTTTTGCATCATTTGGGCCAATTGGACCAGGCCCAAGACTTTCGTAGGCAGGCTTGTGCCTGTCTAAGAACCGAAGGCCCAAAGTATTGGATCGTCGGCCTTGGCTCATATTGGTATGACTTTGTCAAAGTTCCTCTGGGCGAAAGCGGGCCAAATCCAATTGCAAAGGATTCTGTGAATTATTTGGACGACGTATATGGCATGACTGCCATGGCTAGGGAGTGGGATACTGCCGAAACGGTTTCTCAGCACGCAGCCAATCCAGATCGAAACGTTGCCAGTGGTGCGATATCACAAGCTGGATACTACAGGTAGACTTCGGTAAAGTCGGAGGGTATGTGCAAGCCACTGTGTCCCTCCATCCTCACGCGGTATATGCTCAAGAACAACTATTACTGCATGCACCATGTCAAAAATCCTCATGCTTAAGGGTCGCCAGAAGGATACTGTCTTGGGTCAATGCAAGCAGAATTCGACACAGACTTGGAAGGCTCCCCTGGGCAACACGGTCCAAGCTTCATCCGAGGGAGGCTGCATGGAGATTGGGAAGCTACTATTCAACAAAGGAGCATATCACCATCGCACAGCAGCGAATACGGCAACACACTCCAGGCTGCAATGTGGAGACGTCCCAAAGACGTCGTGAAGCAGCTCCTTGAAAGAGGCGTAGACCCGTACGTAGGGTTGGCGGCAGGTGACTGAATCGGCAAAGCATTCTATGCTTCCTTGAAAAGGACGCGGAAGAATATCATGCAGTTTCTGCTTGATCAAGGCGTAAACACTAGCAAGCTAGAGGGCCAAAGATATCTTAAGTTTTTCGATGTGGCAGGGGTAAGAACTGTTCGGGGACGGCTCGTGACGGAGTGAGTCCCGCGACTGCTGGGGGCCCCTCGGAACCATCTGTGCTCAAGCTCCTGTCGCGATGCTGAGAGGGGCGTCACGATGCAGAAGTGGGCGTCACATTTCCTATGGCAGACCATGGGTTTGTTCCATGCCTGATGATCTGTATTAATCAGCAAGTGATTTCAAACCAACCTGGCATATCTTACAGCATTATGACATTGTTAAGTAGAAAACTCTCCTATCAAGTTCCCCGGTGTATCTAAAATAGGTACTCTATCTCATATCTTTGAACCAAGCGCAACGAGCTCTGATACCCAAGCTGCAACTATGGACCTGGGACTGGATCTTGAAGGAACTCATGTTTTAGTCACTGGAGGCTCTGGGCAGATTGGGTCTGACGTCGTACGGGCGTTTCTCTCTGCTAAATGCTATGTCACCTCGATTGACACCGTCTCGCGCCCAATCAACTTAACTCATGACAACTTCCTTCCACTCAAATCAGACATCACAGATGAAAAAGGCTTTGAGAACGCTTGGCAGATAGCAGAGACGAAGTTCGGACCGGTGCGATGCTGTGTTGCATTGGCATCACTTGATCTATCCTTTCTCAAGCAGCATCAAAGCCTCGCTGACATGGAAATGTCGCAGTGGCAGCGGACTTTGGACATCAATGTGGGCGGAACCTTCCTTACTGCTCGGACCTGGTTGAGGAGCTTAAGACGGTCCCAAACGCAAGAGACAAAGGGAAAGAACGTCAGCCTCATCGTCATGGGCAGCGAAAGTGGCTTCTTTGGTGTTCGTAGCAATCCCGATTATGCGGCAGGCAAAAGCGCCGTCCAATTTGGACTCCTCCGAAGCTTAGCAGCGGATGCTCCAAGGATCTGGCCGGGTGCTCGTGTGAACGCGATTGCCCCTGGAGCCGTGGCAACGCCCAAGTTCTGGGAAGAATGTCAAGAGTCTTCTGAGGCTTACTGGCTTGAAGCTCAAGCCACTGTTGCTCAGAAGCGACCTGTGTCTATAGAAAAGGTGGCGAAGATGATTGTGTTCCTGGCTAGCGATGCGTGGAGCGGAGACGTCCATGGGCAAGTCCTACAGATTGATTGCGGCAAGCAAGGAAGAGTGATGTGGACGAAGGAGGAGTGCAGATAGTCTGAACCAATATCTCGATGTTTATACTGTGAAATAATTCAAACGCTTTGCCTTATGGCGAACACCAATCTAGTGAATGAGGGGGCCTCCAAATATGTAAAGTGGTCTCTTTGGCGGGGTCATAGCATAATAAGTTGAAAGAAAATTGCTTGATATTGAAGTCATTCCATCATCCGTTGATCTAGAAACGTTGCTCTGCATGTTTTGCCATAACATCGCCAAAATCATTGGCTCCCCCCAAACTCCGCCGAGATGTATAGGTGGTTGCAAGTATTGTACTTCATATTAGGACCAATGTGTTATCATCTCTGAACTTTCCCACGACGCCTAAGCTTGCCGAGCCACCCTGAACGTTTGCACCAGTGACAAAAACCTCGCCTTCGACCTTTTCGTCGGTCGTCTTATGTGCTGCCGTGTCCTTGAGCTTGATCTCCAGACTTGCCAATGGTGTTCCCACTTGCGCTTGTCCAGGGACGTTGTCCACGCGATAGTCATACAAGTGCGTCTGAGTCATGGCCCCAAACACACGTGCTGTTGTCAAGGCGTAAATGACACGGGCCCCAGTAAAGACTCGCAGGTCCGAAAGTTCGGAAGATGAAAGAGGAGGAGCGTCTGAACCGATACGTGCTGCAACGAAGACAATCCGAAGTTTACCTGGCGTTGCGCTAGTGCCCGGCGACTTTGGCGCACTGAGCCTTGTCAATACGCTGGAGGTCGGCATGTAGCCACCACTTGTGAGGGCTTGTGTCTGTGTATGATGGGCATATTGTTTAAGCATTCCTGTCACGGTATCTTTACGGGTGCCGTGCAGCTTCAGAGCAGTTTCTGCCGAAACAACGACAATCGTAGGCGCGATGCCCCGGGAAGCAAGAGTAATATCGACACCGGGACCTGCAACGGAGTTTATGGCGACAGAGGCGTGTGACAGTAAGGCTGCGAGGGTGTGGGTGAGGCAATATGTACTGGTCAACGAATCTGCGGGTAGGAACGAGTCGGATGGATTGATTCGCTGACGGGGAGGAAGGGAAGACACGATGGCCCCAACAGCGGCAACGATGTTTTCTTGTGTGAACTCAATGATTTCTTCTTGCCCTTTAGCTTTTTGGTAGATTGCTACCACACTGCCCGGTGTGGTACCGCTCTTGTTGTCCGGTAAGCTTGTGGGAGCAGCGCTCTGCTGGTCTTGAACGACATCATGCCACACGGCCACTTCCAGCTTGCCACCAGCGCCCTCGGGGACCTGATTCCAGTCCATGTGCCTGCTTGTTCTCTCAACCACCCATATCGCCTGACGAATGCCAGAGGCTCCTTTAATGACATTTTCCAGAGGGAGGGCTCCTGCTTCTGCGACCAGGCAATCCGCGTTTGATTTCACAAGATAGCTTATGACGAGGTCATGTGGCTGATTGTAAGGTACGAGGACTGCATCTAAACCGTAGAACGCAGATGCGAATAGTGTTGTGAGAAATTCGACCGAGTTAGGAAGGTAAATGGCTACTCGCTTTCCGCCGTGCTGTTGTATGTGGTTCCCGATAATATTGATCTCTTTCGATATTTCCTCGTGACTATGTTCAATTACTTCTTCTCTTCCGTATACTGTCAGTATCTTGCCGGGAGGAAATGGTTTCTCGTCCTGCTGTGACTTGACCTCGCCTGAGGCTTGCCGCCAGACGTCGCGCAAGTCGCCATCTCTTCCACTGCTCCACCTTGGAGCTCCAGGGTCCTTGACGTTCAGGCCAGTCTTCAATGGATACCCATGCGGAGTTTCCAAGGATCTGTACACCGCTGATTCTCCTGTTTGCCGCACCGGCGCAGCTGTAGCCTGACGAGCAAGTACAAGAGGATGTGTGTCTGGATCCTTCCACGTCAGAAGAGGATAGACGAGGAAGCCGAGAATGACAAGGCTAATGATAGCAGTGTAGAGGTTCCAGCCAGAAAGAACCTCTGCCAGCTTGGCATCCAGTTGCTCGAGAAAATTGGCCATGACGGATTTGCGTGGCGTCAGCTGGGAAGCAAAGGTTAGCACAGCTGGGTGAGATTTTAATAGATGGCGGGGGAGGTTGGATGCGGAGGTCGGGAGCTCCGTGCGTCACTCGCAAACAAAAACATCGCGTCTGTTCTTCGCACCTTGTTCTTGTCCCTTACTCTTACTCTTTCACGTCCGCGTTCGAATTGAGGAATTATTTGAACTCTCTCATCACAGAAAGGAAGCATACAGACTGTACTAGCCTTCTAGTCGAGGTTGTGGTAAGTCTTCCTGCTCTAGTATGCTTGTGCCTGTTGGCTAACTTGATCACAAAGCCTCTCACGACAGAAATTGGTTCAAAAGAAATCGTCATGTCGCAACAGAATCAGATAGCCTCTCCACATCGATCTTTCCTTCCCCCTGCATCTACCTCAACTCCAAATTCCACGACCCCCAAGGACAGGGTTGGGCAAAACGGTGCAGTTACACCAACAAGTACACCCGGTACATGGAAACATCCCCGAATGGAAGAGATAGCAAAACGGCAGAGTGCTTCGACCTTCACCGATCGGAACGTAAACATCATAATATGGAACTTTGCAGTCCTGCTGAGCAGTTTTGCGCTAACTCGAATGATTCAAAAAATGTATGCTCTGTTCTCTCCCATTGGTTGGGTGTTCATGCTAACGGTCCCAGTTTGCCAGCCTTCTTTGAGAGCACAATCAAGCTTGTCTCCCCGTACGGAGGCTATGTACTCTTAGCCTGCCGACTGATTCTACTATACAACATCGCTCATGCGTTTTCTCCCCTCATCCGGAAAAGGGACGATCTGTCCGATATCCCACTTACCCCAACGCAGCGAAAGCTCCTCGGATTAGCCCCGAGCTCGTCACCGCAAACACCTGGTTCACGGTACATCACACCACCTCGATTTCCACGCTCTACCCCCCGAAGCACCGAACGAGCTACCGCAGGCTCACCACTCTCTGGCCGTTCAAGTCCCGGCGGTGGAAGCCCTTCAGGATCACCATACTCCCCCGCACCGAGTCCTCTTCTTCACAAAGCTGTCAGCGGCAGTGCTTCCAGAAGACTGAGTTATGGGACCCCATCGCCACTGGGCTCCGGCCGAGTAGCGTCGGACTCGAGCTCTGAACGAGCCAAATTGCCAAGCACACCGACTCCTGGGAGCAGCAGTCGCGCGAGTGTGTCCTTGAACAATAGATGGCTCTTCGAGCGAGGCAGATCAAGCCCGGGTCGAAGTGGTCTGTAGACTTGGTCTTTTCTTGGGTTTGTTTCTTACAAGGCGTTCAAAGCGATGGCGTTCTACGAGTTAGATACGGTTTTGGAATAGAGATACCCAAGTTTGCTGGTTAGAATTCAATAAAGTTCAAGTTCTATCGAAGTCTGATGTTTTGTATAAAATGTGTGTCTTTAGCCAAGATACTGATATCCATGATAATCACAAAACGTAGTTAATTAGAGTGAGACGCGCAATTCTTTTTTGAGGCGAGGTCCGCAGATTTGCGCGACGTCAGACCAGCATTCCGTATCGCAAGATTGGCATGGGCAGTCCAACCATTCAGACTTCGTCAGTAAACCGCAAACTTTTGCATATTCCTCGAAGATGGTAGAGCGATAAGCGCATTGCGAAGAAGCAGGTTCTCGCTGCCACTAATGTTGGTGCTCCGCCGCCATGGGTGCCTCGGATTCCAAACTCGTCTTCAAGCAAGGCATTTTTCGACTTTCTGGAGAGCAAGAAATTCCAGCCGATGACCCTTACTGGACGGGAGTTAGTATTTACCTCTTCACTTGACTGATTGGATGCGCATGTGCTCACAATAAGTGCGCAGTTCTGGGAGCTCCCCGAATCTCCGGAAGATGTCTTTTCTCTCTTTTCCCCTACCGACATACGACGAGCGCGGGATCAATCGTTATCGAATTTCGAGAAGCTGATACTTGCGATCTGTTCACGGCTTATCGTCCTTCGCAATCATCCGTCGTTTCCCGATCCCGAAATCGCTCCCGAGCGCGATGCGCTTAACTGCATCAGAGTTCTAACGCGCCTGTTTCCCTATATCTATGAAGTGGACAATCTAGAAGAATGGGAAGAAAGATTCTTCTGGGGGGGTCGAAGGAAGCGGACAAGGAGGGGGCAAATAAGAAAAACAGAGGTGCTCTTTGACGAGAGCAACGAAGACCAGATCAAAGACTCGCCAGAACCAGAGTTTGAGGAGGCAAAGCCCCTGGCTGAGGAGCTCATTGACACCCTGATCGATCTGTTGTTCTTTGCAGAGTTTACCCTTCCAAAAGGTTCGTCCAAAAACAAGGTCACTTATGCAATATGGCAAAGCGGAGTGGGTTGCAACAATCCCATTGGGACCAGTACGCAGTTTGAAAACAACAGGATGGAAATTCTCAGGCTACTGCTTGTCATGACTAGCAAATCCATGTATATGAGCCCAAGTATGGCCCGCTTTTCTAACATATCGAATCAACGTACGCTCACCCTTTCAGATGTCCTTCCCGTCAAGGGGGTCAAAGCGATTACATACATTACCACATGTAATGACAAGCAAGTTGTCTTGTCACTACTTTGCTCACTGCTAAATACGGTGTGTAATTCTGTGCCGATCTCCATTGAGTCCCTCACTAAAGTGCATTGAGACCTTGAAATACAATCCCGCAGCATGGCGTGTCCCGTACGCGAATCAAATAGTCACAAAGGATTCTCGGCAATTACTAGTGACTTACTGCCTTCAGCTATTACTTGTATTCGTCCTCTATCCGATCCCAGAGACTGGCAATGGGGTCGCCCCGAAGAATTTCTTTCGGCATTTCCTTGGCCGACTGCATCGTCCTCAGGACTTTCAGTTTCTCGTTGATGGAATGACCAGGATACTCAACCAACCAGTCAGTGAAGGCCACTCTCCGACTCCTAAACACATGTGCTAATGTCATAATGTGCAGCTCCAAGCCACCAACTCCTATTTGCCTGGCAGTCAAAAGTCCCTGACTTGGGCCCCTGAAATGATAATGATCTTCTGGGAAACGCTGCAGTGCAATAAACGCTTCCGATCATTCATCGTCGACACGGACCGCGCACATGACTTCACAATCCTCGTGCTTTTCTATGCACTAGAATCAAGGACGAACCCTTCCCGGCAAGGCATCGTAAGAATGTGTGTCTTTGTCCTTCAAACTCTCAGCTCGGAACAAAATTACGGGAAAAGCTTGAACAAGCCATTCGAGGGACAAGATTCACTACCTTCTAGTATCAGAATACAAAACTTCCATGGCTCTTATGCTGATTACATTATTGCTGTGAGTACCCGTTGTGACTTTCACCAACGAAATTGTCCGAACTCGCTGACGAATATAAGTCCGTCCATACACTCATTTTGGCGAGCAAATATAAACTAGATGCGATTTACCCAGCTCTGCTCGCAGTCGTCAACAACATTGCTCCCTACATGGAGAATATCAACCGGGCCACAAGCTCGAAAATCATCAACCTTTTCTCGTACATGTCTTCTCCGAGCTTTCTTCTCGTGAATGAAACGAACCACTCTCTTCTTCACTCTCTTCTTGAAAGCATGAACGCAATAATTGAGCACCAATTCCAGAGTAAGTTCTGACTGACTGAGATTTTATACAAAACTTACAAGACAAACAGACAACCCGTTGTTTGTACTCACTATCCTACGCTCCAAGAAGCGATTTGAAGCACTCAGAGATTTCACGCTCGAAGGAGGTCGTGAAGAGATCGAACGCCAGATGCAACAGCGCAAAGAGCGCCAAGCCGACAGCTTCAGTAATTCCCCTGTATCACGTAGCAATTCTCATGATACCATCAGAAGTCCTACCAGCGCTAGAACGCCATCTTTGAGCAATGTGCCCGAAGATAACACATTCACGATTGGTGAAGACGAGGACGAATCCGACGAAGAAGAGCGCCCTAGCCGAGCACTGCAACAACAAAACACGCCATCGGCAAGTACATCAAGAGCGACGTCTGTATCTTCATCGATTGATGAGACATTGCCTTTGCAGTTGCGTGGCATGTCTGAAAAGGCGCGAGGTAAAATGCCTGCGGGGCACCCCTCATTCTCAAGACAGGGCAGCAGCGCGAGCTTAAGCAGCGCTAATACACCAACTCTCATCACAACTGGTCACTTCACGCCGTCGGTCGAATGGGTGCGTTCGGACTCAGCAAACCCCTACAATACAGATCTAAGCTAATCAGATTCCCCAGATCGAATCCTGGCTCCCCGAGCTCCCTCTCCACACCATCCTCACCCTCATCTCCGACCTCGAACCCCAACTCCCCCCTCCCCCCAGCACCACTA
>JAGFVP010000170.1:0-65965 GCA_021031095.1 Bathelium albidoporum
AAAAAAAAAAAAAAAAAAAAAAAAAAAAAAAAAAAAAACAAAAAACAAAAAACAAAAACAAAAAACAAAAACAAAAAACAAAAACAAAAAACAAAAACAAAAAACAAAAACAAAAAAAAACAAAAACAAAGAAAAGATAAAGAAAAAAATAGTTTATAAGAACTGAAGCTATAACCTCCTGGATATCCTAATCGCAACGTGAGTGACAATAGATTCTTTTCTGACTTCATAACGATATCATACAAGCGCCGGGGCAAGCTCCGCTTCCACGTTCCAGGACAGACCTGCTCGCCCCGTACGCTTACGGCTCTGTCACAACTGAATTTGCGATGGATTTGCCGTCGAATACATGAAAAGTAGTTTTGATGCTGACAGAGTAGAGACTGGAGCAAGATACGGCTACCTGTAACCCCGTAGAGCCTAACTGAAACTCGACCACGGCATCTGAAAGTCGCTCCGACCTCCTCTACACGCAGTTCTCCTGTTCTCGGGTCGACCAATACATTCTGGTGCGGCTTCTTCCGACTACGTTATTGGCCAGGGTGTTACGGAAGTAACAGATGGAGGTTCGGAAGCAGCATCAGAAGGTTCGGAAGCAGCGCTCCTCAGTAGCAACCATGTATATCAGCAGCTCGTAGCCCGCACCTCACCAATTCATGCTTTTTTCTCTCTTGATTCTGGCCATTACCATATCACAGGGAGTAACTACTTGGAAGTACGTTGAAAGCTTCGATTGTTTCAATCAACATGCCTTCATGCTAATGAGAGACCAAAAAAGGGAATTCAAGATTATCGATAGGACTATCTACGGGTATAATTGGACGGAATCAAAACAAGATTGGAAAACTGCGGAGCTCAAGCTCGGACGCAGGTACAAGCAGGACACTACGTGCGGTTGTCCCAAGACACAAACACAAGGGGGATAAAAATCTAATTACAAAAGAGACTCGTTCATGGACAGTACTGGACCGTCCTCATAACACGAGGAGCCTTCTGAAAAAGGAGTTCGGAGATCTGGTCGACGAGGTCTGGGTTGCGGCTGCGCCTGTGCCTGTGCTTGATAGCGAAGGGAAATTAAAGGTCGACGGGCGGGCGAGACTTGTGGCGCGGAAACCCCCAGTTGGGATGCGCAAACCACCCGTTGCAGCAAGGAGGAGGGACGAGCTTGAGTTTGTTGTTGTTGTTGAGGTCGTGTTTTGAGCGGCTCCAATCGTGACGAGCGATATGGAGGTTGCGGTCACGGTCTGAGTGACGGTGCTGAGGAGAGTCGATGTCGAGGTAATCGTTGCTGCGGCTGGACAAGTGGAGGTGACCGTGACTGCGCTGGGGCAAGTATTCACCGCAGATGTGAGGGCACCCATGCTGATCAGACTGGCAAGCATTGCAGGAACAGAGGTGGTGCTTGTAGTCGTTGCCAACGTGAACGATGGTGTAAGGTTCGTAGAAGCTGCAGCCACGGTGGCAAAGCTGCTTGTATTTGGTGTGGCTAGGGCGAGCGGGCTGCTTAGGGACAAGATTGTTGTCGTGTTGGCCTGAGTGAGAGTGACTGTCGAGGTTTGTGTGACAGTGCTTCGCAAGGTAGTGAGCCAAGTAGAGAAAGACGTGGATCCCGCTGAAGTAGCAACTGCTGTAGACGTTGGAACAACGCGAGTGACGGTGACAGTGACGGTTGATGGAAACGCCGTTACTGTAGCTCCTCTGCTTGTCGTGATGGTCACAGTCTGCGTGACTGTGCCGGTGGACGTCGACGTCGAGTTTCCATTTATCAGGATTGTGGAGGTCGTTGGAAGAATGACAGTCGTTGTGACGGTAGTGTTGACGGCCAACAATGTCGTGGAGGTCAACGTCGTATTAGTAATTGATGTAGTATTGAGAGCCGCCAGGGCAGAAGAGAGTGTGGTGTTGTTGCTGCCAAAGGTGCTTGTACTACTCGAGATGCTGGTGCTGCTTGATGTGCGCGCATTACTCGAGGTAAGGGTACTGCTAGAGGTGCGGGCATTATTCAAGACGCCAGTACTGTTGCTCGGTGAAGATGACCCGGCGTGTTTTGGCATGCCATTTACGGCAGCGGTGAACAGAAAGAGCAAAATCGATAGAGAATATAAATGATACATTTCGTTCCGGCTATTTTTATCTCAGCAACGAGTAAAGACGAGATTTTCAGGTAAGACTTTGGAGCTATCTGTCGCAAAAAGAGATGCGCAAAGCACACTGGGACACAAATGAGCGAGATTAGTATATAAAAAGAAAGACCAGCTTGTGAAAGGAAGGGCTGTTGCAAAACAAAAAGCAACCGTGAGGCAAAGTAAAAGAGTGGAGATGCAATTCATATATACACTGAGGCAGCTTTTGCAAACCTGCATGGAATGTTTAGAGGAAGAAAGGCTATTTGGCAGCTCTAAACGACTCTTGTCTGGAGACTAGGATGTCATCGTGCCGGAAGATCAGTTCGCCGTCAACTACGGATGCGTTGCAAGCATTGCGAAAGCTTGGTTGATCTCCTTCATTTCGCGCGTTCAGCGACTTCAAACGGATCGTGCCGGAACAGGGGTTGCTTTGATCCTACACAGCCACAATCATGGTTCCCGAACACTCACCTCGCTCAAACCGCTGCCGCGGGGTCGTGAACCTCATACACGTCTCAGCCATCGTTTTTACAAATCGACAGTCAGATTGCGGGGGAAGGAGGCCGTCACTGGACAATGGGCTCTATATTCACGATGTTCCCTGCAATATTGGAGGCTCTGCAGACTCTCTTGTCGCTGCACGTGCTACCAGAAGCCCAAGGTTCCTATCAGGCACACCGTCGATTGCTTGAAGCGGTTTAAGTATACGGAGTACACATACCCGATGCATGCGATTCTACGCCAGCACTCTAGCGTTAATGGTTGCTGGCGTCTCACAATTGTAAACCTACCCCAGAGTATCTTCTCTGAAGGCCTCGAAGCTCCGCAATGACATTTCTTCGTGCAGAGGAGTGCACCATTATCTGCCTTATTATCAACGCTACGGCGTTCTAGTAGACGCCCCACTTGCTTCTCCAAAGAGATGTGACCAGAAGCTGGAAGGCCTGGCTAATGGTCGAGCTGAGGTGAAACTAATGGCTGAAACGAGCAAGGATCTGATATCGCTGTTGACGTAGTCACAAGACTTGACAGTGACACGCTCAAGCTGTCCCTTCGTCTGTTAGGCATCTACCTCATCATGTACGCGATATCTGTCAACGTACAAGGAGACAGATCTATCTGGAATCCTGTCAGCACAAAGTTACACCTTTCTCATCACGTGCCCGAATACTGTGCTTCATCCTCAACACCGACCCTTGTCTGACGTGCTACCTTCACCACTCTGATGTATTGCTTCTACTGCTCTTCGCTTTCAGCTACGACGCTCACCATTTTGACCACGGAAGCTTGGATACACTGACTGCGGGCTCACTCAATGGGCCATATCCAACCTGACACGGTCTCCAACATCCTCTCGTATTACCATGCAGCTCGCGCACAGCTTCAGAGCGCGGAGTGTCTCGGCCACGATATCCTTGATATCATCGAAGAATGCGCTGCATGGGAAGATTCCCTCTATTCATTCTTCAACTTGCTTTAAAAAATCAGGATAGTAAAGAGTAAATCTTCAGCTGCTTAACCCATTCGACATCAGTCAAAGCTCCATACAAGAGCTAATCTCAAAATTCTTCGATCGTACCATTCTGACTGGCCTTAAGCAAGGCTGCATTTGCGCGTGGCATGTTCAGCCGCGTACAGTTGCCATGGGGGATGAGCCTATGATCATATGGACAGGGAATGACTGATGCAGCACCATCTTCGACTACGAACATGGCGGCAGGAACGAGAAAACCGCATCTCGAAAAGCTTTCATTTTCCCAGCTAATCTATACATATGATGCTATCCGGAGCTCTCTAAGCACATGTTATAAATGCAAAGGATGCTCAAGCATGGGATTGTCAATGCTACCAACCAAATGGAATCCGAGAGCACTACTCAGTCCGCTTCAGTTTAGCCTCAATGATGGCTTGCGCCCCAAATGGAGACGGCCAGATCTTGACCAGCTGCAGGCCTGCAGCGTCTAGAATTTCCTCGAACTGCTTCGCCGTCTTCTCCCGGCCCGTCAGCATCATCATGGATAGATCCATCCAGTACACCATGAACTCGTCTCCCACGTGTGTCTTGTCTGGGATAACGAAGTCGCCCACCAACAGCCGCGAGCTAGGTCCCATGGCGCTGGCAATGTTCTTGACAATATCAACACAGACGGGATCATAAAAGTCATGCAGGATGCGACGAAGGAGGTAGACGTGGGCATTCTTGACCGGCTGAGGCTTGAAAAAGTCATGCTCCATCTTCGTAACGTGGGGTATATCATTCTGGTCAATAGATGCAAGCACGTCGGGTCGGTCCTGCAGAATCAGTGGGGCGCCAAAGCCTGCAGGTGCTTCTTGTTGTATCGACATCAACACACGGCCAACTCCGCCACCCACATCGACGATGGATGGACGGTTCGGCTCGGCTTCGATCTGCGGCTTCAGAGAAGCGAATGGGAACATCCCCAGGATCGGCATTTCTGCATCCATCTGGGCCAGGGTCTTGTTGAACATTTCAAAGCGCTCCGGATCATCTGAGATGACCTGGTAGTAAGTCATGCCCTCTCGGTCCTTCGCCCAGGCATAAGGGGATTTTTTGAGGTCTCTCAGATCCTCTTTGGTGTGGGTCTTCAAATACTGCGGAAGTTTGGCAAAGGCATGGTTGTGGTCCACGCTATTCAGAAGTTGGGGACGTCAGTCTTTGATTGGCTGTGGCGATAATATCGTGACTTACGTAATCTTGAAGTAGTACTTGAGGTTGCCCTCTATGTACGCCAGAGATTTAGCGTTGTGCGCATAAATGTCTGGTTCGGGCTCTTCGCCAATGCCCTGGACACAGATCACTCGCATGCATCGGACTGTACCGTCCCTTTAGCAATACGTCGAGCCAGTGGAAAAAAGGCTTGCTACTGACCGACCAAGTGCTCGTCCACACCTGTCTCTTCTGCCAGCTGCGCCGCTGGAATGGCGCCTTGCCTGGGAATCCTCTGCAGGATCTCGGTCGAAGTCAGGACACTGAGTGCGGCTGTGACATGCATCTTTTTATACTCGGTAGTCAGCCGGGGCTAATGTCTTGACTCTTCCAATCGGCATTGCTTACGTTCTCAAACTGTCTGAAAATGGTATCCATAGGCCCCTCAACCAGGTAGCGAGTCTTATCGATTTGCTGCAACAGCTTCATCCTTGCCAGCTGGTCACCCCGATCTTCCTTGACCGCCGCCAGCAATCCTTCGACCGTCTTGACCAATTCTGCATGGTCGGCCATGCTGTCAAGATGGGCCTCCTGTTGTCGACTAGAGAGTCCGAATCAGGCGCAAGAGTCTGACCCTATCAGATAAAGTTTGAGACGGGAAACCAGCATTCCCGTTTTGGCGGTCACGCCCAGACAGGAGATTATGTCCGTCTAGGTGGTTTGGCAACGTCGCAATCCTCTGGCAAGGCGACCACCAACGCTACTCTGCACACAGCAGCAATCAAACGAGCGTGCTTGGCCCTATTTTATTTACTCTTGGCTTGAGTGGAGCGGGTAGTAGTGGTATCCGATTAAGGCACAGCACGGCTTGCTGGCGTAGACACAATCCGATTGGCTCAGACCCCTGAGAATTCTCTCTCCGTCGGCCTTGTTTGCTTCTCCCGCACATCCACTGCTCCATTCAAGCCACACCCCCGCATGGGTCATCCACGGTGCAAGCGAGCCGAGGGCTTGTCCCATTTGATGTATCGCGTCTGCCGATCGGCAAGCCGGCGCGACATCACCGTCCCCGAAGTGAGTCCCATGTAAATTTGATCAAACAGCAGGACGACACGATCAGATAAGGTACCCAGAGACCTGGTCTGCGGCCTCCGCAGCAGCAGCAGCAGCCAGCAGCTCGGCCACCAGCAGCTGGCCGTCCAACCGTAAATCAGCGTGTCTGCGAGCCGTATGCAGGCGTTGGTGACGCCATCAACTAGAGCCCAATCAGCCGAAGCAGCCTCCCCAGGGTCTAGAAGCACGACCGATCGGCGGAAACTCTGTGACTGGTCCATTTGGGCCAGAATTGGACTGGCATGCCGCTGTCAGCTCTCACCATGCACGAATGCATAAGTGGCTGCACGCTCAGGTCTTTTGGTTTTTCCCACTCATCAATTGTCCGATTCCTGGCCCCGGGAAAAGCTAAACTGAATTTTGGCCAGAAGCGCTGTCGACAAGGATGGCTGAAACATCGGCGTCGCAACCAGAGTTGCCCTCTGAACAGCAGGAAGCAGAGTATATCGAGGCCACTACCGACATTTCTGATGAAGGCTACGATGGGGTATTTACCCAGGCTGCATAGCTTCGAGGCATCATTTTGACTGACTTGTTTAGTCCTCTGACGATGGATCAGATCGCAGTTCCATGACCTCCTTGTCCTCGACCATTCTGAATGGCGTCATGGAGAATGGGCGGACGTATGCTGCGTACGGCAGAGAAGGTCTGTCCACCTACACGTCTGGGCATCATCAAATGCACTTCGATCTGACCAGGAAATCCAAGAATATGGCATGCCCAGCGACGAGCTCGAGATGGACCGTCTCGATATGGCGCATGCCAAATACTACATGCTCCTCGAAAAGAAACGTCTGTTGGCCCCCATCGGCGAGGATCCGCACAAGATTCTTGATCTTGGGACTGGCACGGGGATATGGTCCATCGACATTGCCGACCAATTCCCCTCGGCCGACGTCCTGGGCGTAGACATTGCACCAATCCAGCCATCATGGTAGGTCCCCGTGTTTCAGTCAAGGGGGTTTACCAAGCTCACCGTCAACGCCAGGGTTCCGCCAAACTGCCGCTTCGAGATTGACGACATCGAGCAGGAGTGGACGTGGCCGCGCGCCAGCTTCGACTTGATCTTCTCGCGCGACCTCCTCTTCGCCATCCGCGACTGGCCCAAGCTCGTCCGGCAGTGCTACGACCACCTGCGGCCCGGCGGCTGGATCGAGTTCCAGAGCATCTACGGCGTGCTCGGCTGCGACGACGACAGCTTGCCCCCGGACTGCAATTTCTGCAAGTTCGACAGAATCATCCGGGAGGCGGCGGTCAAGAACGGGACCCCGCTGGAGGCGCCGGACGATTGGAAGCGGCTGTTTGAGGAGGCCGGCTTCGAGGCGGTGGTTGAGCGCTCCTTCAAGATCCCAAGCAATCCGTGGGCCAAGGATAAGCGGCTGAAGATGGTAGGCATGTTTGAGATGGAAAACTTTCTCAGGGGATTAGAGGGGATGAGTCTGCGGCTGCTGCAGAAGGGGCTTGGCTGGGATCCGCTGGAGGCGAAGGTGTTTCTGGCGAATGTGAAGAAGGACGTGAGAAATATGCGGTACCACATGTACTATCCGTTGTGAGTATTTGCTGGTTTGCTCTGAGCGCGGACTTGGGGTGCTGACAACAACGGCGTAGCTATGTGGTGTACGCCCGAAAACCCGTCGGATCGACGAGCTCATCGTGATCAAGGGCTCGGCGGCCTCGTGTCAGGCACAGCCTGCCCACTTTACAGCCCAGCCTACACCCGCTTCAGAGACAGAAGCTACATTCATTCAAGAGAGTGCCAAACGGGCCGGTGGCGCTGGCTTTGCTAGCAGAAGCATTCGTCAGTCTTCTGCAGAGTGGACGCATTTGCGTTTGCGTTAACTTGGCCAGATTAGCTCCAGCCCAAAAAGGTTATAGTATACCTTAGGATAGCAGAAGCCAGCTCACTCAGTGTGGATTGAGTGAAGTTGTTGAGTAGTTGGTATAGTGGCTCGCTGAAGATAGCAAACCAATAGGAAATCTGAGTGTTGTAGTGAAGCCACGACTTTTCGCGCGTCTCTCAACTTGGCTAAGAGCTGTCAGGTTATCTAGGCACTCAAGGCATCAAGGCTTGAAAGGCAACAATCGGGCAAACGTCACCACTGCATGGGTAGGCGCGTAAGTCGTCACGCATCCATGAAGAAGCTTAAATCGACAGCACCTCAACGACGAATCCAATCGGAGAAGTGGAACTTGGTATTTGCTCCATCGCAAGCAAAAAATCGACAAGGCTTCGGGAAGGGAAGTGGAGAAACACGCAGACCAAACATATTAGATTCAAAGGGAAGGGAGGGGGTATTGACACTAGATACAGACTGCCGACCACGTCACAGCAACAGCAAACAGCTCGCAAAGATGTATAGAGAAGCAGATAATAGATGCGCTCAGCGCCCAAATTTCGCACCACCGACCTTCCCCCCTCTGCAAGTTTTTGTGGGTTCTGGTGCAAAAGAAAATGGTGGGCATGTAGAAGTGAGATGAGAGCAAGGGCAGAAGAAACAAAAGGAAAATTTGGGGGATAGTACATGCAAGGGGTGTGGATACAAGAAACAGGGTAAGATAAAAGTAGCAGTCCGGACCCGCGCCTCAAGGATAGTTTCTGAGATATACCATCCAAGATCATAGGTAGAGGCACTACGAATTGCACTCTTCGCCCATCGTCTCATTTGCAGCACTGCCTGCGCACAGCTCTTGATCTTTCTTCGAGCACTCCTCACTTTCGTCTCAACACGATCGTCGAGCCCGCCACCATACCCACATGCGAGTGAGTCTCTTCGATCGCCCATCCCACATCCACTCATCGATAGCCCCCCGCCCCACCTGCCTTTCCATATGGGCTCGCTATCCTCACGCTCCCAGTACCCATCTCCGCAGCCCCCCCCGCCGTCGTCGCCGCCACCCCAATCTCCCCCAGACTCGGCCCTCCTGCCGACAACAACTCCGCTCCGCCTCCAGCTCCGGTAGGCGGCCTGGCCGCATCCGTGCCCGCGCTCACCCGCCTCGTCATTCTCGCCGGCGTGCCGGAGCTGGTCTTGGAGCGCCGGTTCAGCCGGGCGGTGCGCCATCCCTCGTACCACTTGTCGCGGGCGACGTCGCACAGCTCGCTGCGCCAGGCAGTGAAGACGGAATCACGGAGGCGAACGAAGTCGCAATGAGACGAATTGAAAGGGTCCGCGATGCCCCAGGGGAAGCGGCGGCCCGGGGTGTCAGGGTCGTAGACGTCGGGAGAGATGATGGAGAGGGGAAGATAAGGTGGTTCAGAGGAGGAAGAAGAGTTGGGTGAGGAAGGACTGAGAGCGGCGGAGATGGAGGAGGTGGAGCGGCGATGAGATTTCTTCTCTGCGGGCTTGGGAGAGGGGGTGGTGGTTGTGTGTTTGAGAGGGGTGGCTTCATTGGGAGGAGAGGGATAGGAGGATTCACCTTCGGAAGAGGAGCGGTCGAGGATGTTGTCGATGGGGGTGTCTTGCTCAGATCGGGCTTTGGACACAGCCTGGAAGTCTTCCTCGTCTTCCTCGTCTTCCTCGTCGAGAGTGCCATCCTCGTCAGAATCGTCAAGGTCCAAAGCTTCAAGAGGATCCAGTTTAGCTTGCTTGAGGCTGTCCCAGACGGCGCGCTTCAGATATGACATGTGGGCTGTAGTGATGGTGTCGGCTTTGCTGATTACCGGAATCACGGTCGTCTTGCCTTGAAGTGAGCGCAAGACATGCAAGTCAAGGTTGTCGTCAAGCCCGCTAAGGAGACGAGACGGTGCGCTGGGTTTGGCATTGGACACGCCTCTGACTGACTGGCGGGCAGATTGCACGTTGGCATCGAGGCGGACAGGGTCGAGGACGAGGAAAACGCAGTGGATGTGAGTGTCGCGAACGCCCGGTGCTCTCATCACCTTTTGCTCCTCTATGAACGTGTCCTCGAATTTGGATTCGATAAAGGCTGACATGCCGCGTACTTGAAGGTCCACAATGCCCTTTTCCAAGCCGACCGAATCCCAAATCGTGAGCCCCAATCTCTCGCCGTCAATCTCAGTCTCGAGGTAATGTGACGTGAAGCTGGCGTCACCAGGAGCGGAGGTGGGTTGAGGGCTAGAATCGCCCGGCCGTGTCTTCTTGGATGCGAGCGAGCTCCGGAGGAAGTTGATAAAGGATGTTTTGCCGCAATTTTTGGAACCAATGACCATGATGCTGCACCTTGCGTCAGCCCCGAGCTGCCTGCGTCAGTGCGTTGGGAGTTTCGTCGACTTACTTGAAGGGCGTGGGGTCCTTTCTTCTGCGAACCCGCCTTGGGCTGTTGAACGTGCTGACGGCACTGCTCGCATAGCTATAACGACTTCTATGCGTCATGCTCTCGGTGCGAGCATACGGATCGACGTAACCTTGGCTGGGGGTGGTAGGAACCGGCGGAATGGGTACCGTGGCTGTGGGGCTCGACACATACATGTTGCTGGGTCGAGGAGCCGGATTGGGTTGATGGTTTGAAGCCTGGTTGGAGATGATGGCGACGGAGTCTGGCCGGTCTCCACCGAAGGTGTTCATGACAGGCAACGGCGCAAACTTGGGGAGGGTCGGAGGCTTGGGGGCAACGGCAGTGGTGGCCTCGCGCTCTCTGCGCAACTGCTCCTCCTTCTCGCGTGCCTTCTGTTTTCGCATCTTGCCTCCGGACACCTTGCGCTCCGTCGACTTGGATCGCAGGAAGCCAAAACTCGTCCGCCGCGCGGGTGGCGACGAGTCCCTGTGGGCGGCGCCGTTGACCTGGCTCTGCACTTCCGGTACCGCGGCTGGGTAATAAACGTGCGCGTGGGAGTTTAGGGGAGCGTCTCTGGAAGCTGTCGTCGGCGGACGAGGAGGCGAAAAGCCCTGCATGGCGTCCACAACCACTCTTGCGGCGAAGAGGGCGGGCTCCCTCGTTTCACCTGTGAAGACGGACGAGGCGACTGCTTCGACCAACTCAATTGGGGTTGGCAGTGGTCGCAGAAAGGAGCGCGGGCGTGGACGTCGCCCAAGAGGGCGCGTACGTAATTAAAGTGTGAGACTGACCCCTGACCTGGTTGCGCTGCACATGGCAACAACGCCGCCAGCATCAATGTTGATCGAGCAGAGATCCAGACGTGGCAGCCGTCAGAGCTGGGCAGGTTACGGAGTTGTTCATGGCTCGTGTTCGCCGCCAGTGAATGTATGTGAGCTTGATTGGCAGAGCTACCTAATCCTACACGGCTCCGATACTTCAGTCAGGTACCGCGGCAGTGTCCGAGCCTCACGCACCCGGCCGCACCAGGCGCCCACGGCCACGGTTACCCAGCATCAGCGTCCTTGCTAGAGCGCGCTCCGTCCACTGACATATCAGCCCCCGGTCTCCTTCATGCTGTTGTATCTCTCCTGAGCCCTTTCCCTTGTCCTCTCCTGGAACTCGTCGTAATTGCTCCGTGTGTTTCTACTTGCTTCCTTTGCAGCATCTCCCATCCTGCCCCCTTCCGCACCCAGGCCTACTCCTTCGCGGTACATTTCCGTCTCGATGGGTGCTATTCTGCCTTCACCCGCTGCCCCTAATCCTCGGCCCTCGACGTATCCCATCTTACCTAGTAATGATGCTCCCTTGGAGATTGCCTTTTCCGGCTCCTGTGGTGAAGGAGAACGTGGTGCGTTGGCAGCCGCTTTCTTCTTGAAACCCATCTTAATTGGTGCTCTCTTGGGTTGATTGTATGTCTGACGGCGCTCTGCTGCTCGATCACGGTATGCTGGTGTTTGAGACGGTATTGGCGCCAGCTGTGGCACAAACTTCCTCACCAATGCCAACGCAGTCAGCCTGGTCCTGGTGCCCTTGAGATTGTGGGCGTGCATGGCACTGAGACGTTCGTGCTTGTTCAGTTCTGATATCGTCCCAAACTTCCTTCGGCACAAGTAACAGCATTTCTTATTTGGATCCCCATACCGCTGCGAAGGCGGCGCGTCTGCGGGAGGGTGAGGTAAGGTGTCTGAAGATGGCTCGTTCGGTTGGTCATCGCTGCTCTTCTTGCTCTTTTCTGGGACTGTGCCACGCAACTCGGCGCGGCGTTCTTGCCAGAGTTGTAAATGCGACGGTACAGACTGTCATCTCTGAGCAGTATTCTAAGAGATCTTGTTTAGAAAAGAAAAAAAGAACGAACCTTCTTCTTGGCTGATGCTGCTTCCCCCTCGGCCTTGCGTTTCTTTGATTTTGGCCCCTTCTCCTGTCCTATGAGCGCAAACTCTGACTGATTGGTTGTGGTAGCAGCAGAAGTAGCTTTGACCTCTGCGGATAGCCCAGACGAGTCTCGAGCTTCGGGCGCCACCTTCAATTCGCTGGCATACGCATCGTCGCACCAATACTTCAGCGGCTGTGAGGCATTGGCTGTTGTCAAGAAGGTAAATTGCGCGTCCTCGGAGAAAGCGGGCATGAAAACTCCAGAATGCGCAAATGCGAGCTGTATTGGCTTCGAAGATACAGTGACAGTGTCCAATACCTTGAATTTTGCCATGGCTGCTTTTGCATCCTATACCTGCATCAGCCCGGAATTGAGACACCGATGCAAAAGCCAGCATACCTCGATTTTTCTGAATTCAGCAAAGCCATACCTCCAGCTTTCATCAGTCTGTTTGTCTCTGATCAGTAGCACACGCAAAAGCGAGCCTTCAGGAGCACCCAGATTAGTCGTGGAGGTGGTAGAGATAACTTTGGCCTTAGGTTTTTCACGAGAGCCCGAAGCATTGGTGCCCTTGTAAAGCTTCTCGACGCCTTTTGCAAGTACTTCCTCTGTAGCACTAGGCTCCAATTGGCGAATGAGGAGATACCGCGAAGGAGTGCTGTCCGGGGACGCATCCTTGTCACCCATTTCAGCTCTCTTTTGGGGGTTAAACTGGTTGACAGTGGGGGCAACTGGGTCAACGGCGTCAGCGTCTCTCTTCAAATTCATGTAAAGGATCTACTAACACGGGCCTGGAGCCTGGCATCGCCTGCAATTGATGTGTCCATAGTTGATAAATTGGCACTGTTGAGTCAGCATGCATACCTAGAAGCAATAAGAAGGGTAGGTAGGTATACTTACATCGCCACACATCCATTCCGTGTCCCGATCTGCACCTCTGTCATTTTCTTGTCGGCTGTAGGCGATTCCGACTCGAGCAGGCTCGACTCCACGGCCATCTTTCGACACTCCGAGCCGGATGCTCGGGAAGTTCTGATCCATGAACATTCGAGAGACGTCCACATTTGGAAAAGTGACAAACGCATAGACGCGACCTGAAAATGTCAGTGTGCTTTTAGGATATAGCTCATAGATCTACCTGTTTTCCGATCCCGGATTATGCGAACGTCGTCGAGGTAAGCGATGTTGTAATACGCTTTCAGCTCCCCACGGATCTGTCAGAGAGCGGTGGTCTTAGCTGCTGCGCCCGGTGATCCCGAAACACATAAAAAGACGAAATCCACGGGAATAGACGAACATCACTCTCAGTCATGTGCGTAGGAAACCCATCCAACTTAAGCTTCCGGCTGGGCCTCCCCTCGTCAGGCGAACGACTGCGATTTCGTCGACGGGGACTCCAACTCCGGCTTCTGCTTCGGCTTGAGTACCGTGGGGAACGGTATCCGGCACGATCACGGTCATGGTAGTCCCGTTCATCGTATGAAAAGACCGGCCTGGCATCGTAGCGACGGTCGTGACCTCGGGGTAAATCGTAGTCTCTCTGATCGCCCCATTCGCGTCGGTTGTTACGATGCTCGACATTCGACGGTTCGCGCGGGGGGCCACGATGAAAGTCTCAAATTTAAGTTAGTATGCGCAATGAGAGACCGCAAGGCTTGTCGTATGAAAGCGTACCTTGAGGTGGCGTTCGCCGGCGTTGAGGTGGGGGAGGGCTTCTGTAGCGGTCGTAGCCTCGATCACTCTCCCGTCGAGCGCGAGGTGCAGAGGGCCGGAAGCCGCCCCGGTACGAGCTCATTGTCGCTCGAGTGTGGAAGGGCCGGCAGGGACGTGGGGAGTCGAAAAGTCGTGAACGGAGGAGGGGTAGTAAGTGTAGGAGAAAGAGCTAATACTATATCTACGGCAGCTTTTGCTCTTGACGGGCACTGTTCTACAAATACACGGAGTCAGTTTCGGATGAGTCAGCAGCCCACCATTTCATCACTGCATACGGTATGGCCTGGCCAGCAAGCCCCTCAACACCTGGATTCCAACTTTCACGATCCTGCACTGATCTCTACGTATGGACAACGGGAGCGAGCGAGAGGCGCAATATGTAGGAATGGCATGGGTATCAGGGAGGCAGAGCAGCGGATGAGAGCCCGGGCGTCCTCTGAAAGCTCTGGAGTTGAGGTGACGATGTGTATAAGACCTGGACTTGCCCCAGTGGTCTTCCCACTATCCACATTTGAGGCACGGCCTTGATAACTACCACTGCCGATATGGCGGACAAATTTGCCTTCATTGCCCCCGAGGAGGAAGATGAGATTCTCGATGACCTCTCGAATTGCGCCGAGGAAAACCCCGATGAGGGAAAGCCAGTGATTACCAAGGTCACCGAAGACAAGAGGCGTCGGGCTCTTGAGGCATGGAACAAGTGAGTGAGTGTACCATGCACCTAAGGTCAGACCAGATACATGGCACGAACTCGTGGGTATGCCCCAGGAATGTGGAGCGCTGTGAGAAGCGTGTCAAAAGGACCATCGACCCTTTCGAGTTCTGGGCTGGCCTTTGCAATAACGAGGGCAAAGCTAAGAGAGAATGCAAGGCTCTCTACGTCTTGCGCTCGAAGCGTAAGCGCCTCACTCTCGAGGCCAGGAGAATTGATCGTCAAGCAAGGGGTCAAGGCATCAGGGCTCTGAGCAGCTTCTGACAGGCTCTCATCGCAGCGGCCAATGCTAAGTTTCTCTTTTCAAAGAAATGCCGCGATCCCTCGACCCTCCACCGGATGGTTTTGAAGCGCCACAAGAATTACCCTGGCTGGGCGGATAAGAGACTAGTGTCTGAAGTCAGCCACGTAAGTCTTTCCCGTCCCCATGAAGCTGCTTGGCTAACATCTCGAACAGTGGATATATGGCAAAGGGGGCCAAGGAGATGGGACTTTCCAGAGTTTCAGAGTACGAGACCATCAAAATAACCCCCCGGGAAGCTGGGAAAGTGCTCAAGACCTTGTGGTTGCGCACGGACGACATGCCAGTTCGGAAGCCTATTAATCGCGTTATCTTCCACGCACTCCTCCTATTCTTTGCCTACGGCGGCTTTCGGCAAGGCATGGCCATCCACAAAATCAAGTTTCGCGATATCAAGATGGCTATCATTCGCGACCCAGTTGACCGGGACTGGAGACGGCTCGTTGCTACTACTGAGATCAGGTGAACGACGACCTCATCAAGCTACTAGTCTGAGGCTCCGAGGTCCCACAACTGTTCATATACGGCGCCCAGGGCCTTCGTGCCGCTATTCCCATGCAGCCTTGCAAATGGAAGAGGTGGTGGGAGAGTAGCCCGAAAACGTCACGCAGGACACCATTGCCGAAGACCGATCAACGAAGACCATGGACTGACTGATGGAGTACATGGCCAGCGCGTGGAAGATCCTCGAAGAGCATCATGCAATAGGCAAGGGAGACGAAGGGTCATAGTGGAAGGAGATGGCGAGATGCTTCTTAGGCCGCGCAAAGCCAATGAAGCCGACATTGATCACGATACATTACAAGAGCAAGCACGTACTGACGGGAATTTTTGACCGCCTCCTCTGTCTCGATGTAGGCTTCGAGCCCATCATCGTCAACGGCGCATCCGAGTTCTACAGCTACGCGGAGGAGGTCCACGGCAAGATCCACGCACCATGCCTCGATACACTGCCGGCGGGAAAGCGGGTCGGGCCGGCATGCTTCATCTGCGAGGTTGCCTTTCCCCAGAATGCAGCGAAGCATTTCAGCCAGCGACATACGCCCCCCACCCCCTCCTCCTCCCCCAATATCCTCTTCAGCGACTGCGCCGCGTTGGCTGCCCACGTTGCCACAATGCCCAACCAAGGGGTTCCAGCTACAGCCTCGGGCTGGAGCCGCTCAGCACCCAAGCGTAAGGTGGAGCTAGACACGACAGGTCGTGATGTGTGTCCACCGTCACCTTCCCTTGACACCAACGGAGAGCTAGGAGGAGTTGGTTGCGCGGTAGAGCCGAAGCCCAACAGAGGAGAACGACGAGAGACAGCTAGCCGCGAACGAGCCCGAGTCTCCAGTGTCGGCAAAACGCACAAGAGGTGGCGCCACAGATAAAATGGAAGGCCTTGGTATCAACCTTGGCATGCCGATCGACCCCATCCCAACGGACGATGGCACTTCGTCAGACTCCTGGCTTTCGATGGGGGAAGCTGCTAATGCATCAGAGGATGAGTTTGTGTGGATGGTAAAGATCGCGAGGATGTGGGCGTGGAGGACTTTTCAGCTTGAGGAAGATTCCTGCGTCGTGGATGATGATGGCTGGGACTTGGACTCGGATACAGGTTGGTAGACTGGGCATGTTCATAATTTTGCCGTAGAACTCGTATCTGATCCTAATATTAATGCTACACTCATGACTGCTCGATAGGCCATCTTGTCGGCTCTGTCATATGTCATTTTCGCGTGTCATTCTCTTTCGAACGCATCTCCCCTTCCAAGTCGCACGGTAGACTTCCTTTAATCTATGGCCACGTCCTGTTTGCAAACTTCTTCAACTAACATCCTTTCGAAAAGACCCCAGTCTTAGCTTGCACTCAGCTGTCGAGCAAGTCTCAGCGTCGAAGGCTCGAGCAAGCAGGTCGTCTCCGAGTCTGGCATAAAGGCTCGAGTAACTGTTTGACTTTGGCAACGTGGATGTTCGCATGTTTCACATACGAATGGCATTTGCTTGCACCAACACGGCTGCCTCGATCTTAGCCAGCCTCCAGTCGTTTTAGCGGGCGCCTCCTCTGCTGTCTTGGGGCAGCGGTCTTTCGAGCCTTGACAGAGCGCATCTGATCCCCTTCCCCTTCATCGTCGACGTGATCGGTCCGTTGCCGCTTCTGACCTTTCATCTGAGATCTATCTGGCTTATCTCCTCCAGGAACGTCCAGTCTTGCAATGGAGATGACTCGAGCCTTTCTCATATATTCCTCCTCCTCCTCCTCCTCCTCCTCCTCATCACGCCGTCGTTTCCTCTCCTGTAGCGTCGGCAAGGGACTGTCCACAGACAGCGGCAGCATCAGGAGCCCGTATCTGCGAGGCCCGCTCCACGGCAGGCCGGGCCTCCTCCATGCGAGCCTTGCCGTTGGGAGTGGCATCATCGCTTTCATTCATATCGCTGCCCTCGTCTGTTGTTGCCCCTTCTATTTCGTCCATAGCCCTCAGCTCAGCGAGACGACGCTTCTTCACCTCGGACGGCGTGTGCCCAATGGGCCACTCGTTAGCAGCCTCGCGATACGTGGCGCGCCTGAGCAGCTGTTCGACACCAAGCGCGCTGAAGGCCCGGTCGAGGGCTGCTGTGAATGTTTCATCGTATGCTTTCTCGAAGACGGGTGTGTGGGGGCGTGGGACAAGATAGGCACCCTGCGTAGCCACGATGTCGAGGCGGTTCTGAGACGGTCGCGCGACTGTCAGTTGCTGATGCCCCATCCGCAGCTTGAAACCGAGGTGGAGAGGCTTAGAAGAAAAGCTGGACCTACGATTTACAGTGTCTGGCTGACCACCGCGACGGTCGCGGCCGTCTGGCTGCGATGTCGTGGCCTCGCGATCGATGATTATTATGTGCGTGTGTGTGTGGTGTTGGCCGTTTTGTCACGGGCCCTGCATGCACAAGCTGCGACGTCACCCGCTAAAGGCGCCCAGCATCGCCTCGAAGCTTAATGTGCCTGACTCGCGACGAAGTTTTTCTCTCTTTCTGCAACTTCAGACACGATGTTCCACCAGGGTGATCTTCAGTCTGGAATCACGAAAGCTATCCAGGAGGAAAAGGTGGTGGTCTGCTTCGTGCGAGGTCGGTACTACCCGAGTTTCTCGACGCTTTTCCAGCCTGACTGGCGAAGGAAGATGGCGGACCTGAGAGTCGTACATGGGAGGAAGAATATCTCACGAAGCAGCCTGTACGTGTCTTTGGCCACTTCTAGTATGTGTATCTAATCAAAAGTAGCTCTCTGATGTTTTGAGTGATAAATCCGTCATTTTACGAATTGAACTGGGCTCACAAGAAGCTTCATTCCTGGCGGCGTTTTGTCCCGTAACCAAAGCACCCACACTCGCAGTGATCAAGTAAAGCTTCCAAGCCGCTTGGTCGGCTCGTCCAAACTGACATGTTTGCAAAATAGCAATGGCCAACTTCGGGAATGTCTCATAGGCGGAATCAACTATAACGATCTGTTCTCCCGGCTTACTCGCGCCATCGACCCTAGAGCAGCCAGCACTGGAGCACATGCCTCGACTGAACCGTCACTGAGCTCAACCGAACCTCATACGGCTAGCCAGAGCGACCTTCCTGGGCAAGAACCACTTCCTTCCTCAAGTAACGCTCCCCCACCAAACGCCTCAGAATCTACACACCCCAATCCATCCTCTTTGGAGCCGCCACCGAACGTACAAGCCCTTCTGCAAGAACGAAGAGTACGGCTGGAAGCTGAGCGAAAGGCTCAGGAGGAGAAGGAGAAAGCTGAACGCCAGGCCAAGGCCCAAGCCAGGCGCGACGCTGCTGACACTGCTGCAGCTGGCCAAGCAAATGAAACGCGGCCTGCAGAAGCCGATTATGCGGCGCAAGAGCGCAAGCGAAAGCAGGAGGATCGCAAACAGCGCGAGCGAATACGACAGCTGCTTGAGAATGACAAAAAGGAAAGAAAAGAACGAGAAGCACGAACGAAAGAGACCTTAGCCGCGGTACGTCAGGCCCGACAAGCAGAAGTCAGCCCCCGAGACGGCCCATCGTCTTCGACATCCGTTCCCACTGGCACCTGCGCAGTTCAAGTACGTGTCTTTGACGGCTCGACCATCCGAACTCGATTCGATTCCCCAACGACTCAAACTCTGGTCGCAGTGCGCAAATGGGTGGACCTGCAGCTTCAATCTGCAGACGGCGTCAAACCTTCATCCATTCCTCCGTATACCTTCAAGCAGATCCTAACCCCGCTGCCGAATCGCACTCTCGAAGTTGGCGAAGAGAAGAAAACACTCCGGGAACTTGGTCTGGCGCCCACAGCCACCCTTGTGCTGGTTCCCGTGCAGGGCTATACAGATGCGTATGCCAACTCAGGAGCGTCAGGCTGGCTGTCATGGCTATACGGGATGGTCGCTGGTGCGTTCCTCTTTCTTATGAATGCCTTGCGAGGAATGACGAGAATGATTGGAGGCACAGACGCAGCGAGCCCTCGACGGCCTCCTGTTCCTCCAAGAGAATCTAGGGATGCGCAGCGTGAGAGTGCGGAAAAGAAGGACGGCGATAGGTCTGCGCCAAAACTGAAGACACTGCGCGACACGAAGGATGGGGTGGACGATCGACAATTTTACAATGGGAATCAGGTGCGTATAATTGAGATGCACTGAATTATTGCTCGAGGGACTGACAGCCGCCCAGCTGAACTTTGAGCCACGGTCGGAAGACAAAGATATAAAAGACGAGTGAAGATGACATGTTTTTTGTGGGTCTATAGAAATGGAAAATGGCGCACTGTTTGTGTCTTAACGCTTGCCCATGAAGACCTGAACGTATATCGTGGGAAGGGAGTTGAGATGCCATTTGCCACAAGAAAGAATGAACCACCACTGCTCCGCTCCCTTTTTATACCTTATCTACACGTACTTAATGTTAAGATGTTTGATGTTTGAACCCCGGAATCCACGTGGCTCATCTGCTTGCCACTCGCCCACTTCCTTTAGTACTCCCTCGCCGCAGCCTGGCACGCCTTCAGCTGATCCATATACCATCCACAGATGCTCATGTTGCCATTCTGTTCATCCATGCACTTTCGGAAAGCCTTCATATCATTTTCACAAGCTGCTGGCGCCTGCTGCTGCGTGTACGCATATTGGCCGTTGTCGTAGTTGGCCGGGGCTTGCTGCTGTTGCTGCTCAGCAGGGGCCTGGGACGAGCCGCCACCGAAGAAGCCGCCGATCGCGTGGCCAATGGATGAGCCTACGGCGACACCGCTGTGTTTAAGAGAATCGTTAGCAAGGTATTTTTGGGAGCAAATGAGATTGAGTGATAAGCCAGCCCAGAGGCCACTGCGATCAAAGCGACTTACGCTGCGGTGCTGGCCATTTGACCGAAAAGCCCGGGGCCTTGACTGCCCTGCTGCTGTTGCGGGGGATGCTGTTGCTGCTGGGGAGGGTGTGCCGCGGTAGATGCTTGACGCGCTGGAGGTTGTTGCGGAGCAGCGGCCGGACGAGCTGGAGCGGGCGCTGGGCGTCGGGGAGCGGAGCTACCTCTGCTGCTGCGTGGCATGTTGTCAAATGGACGTGATATGGATTGTCGAGAAAGTTGATGGAAGATGTTCAACGTTGTGGCAGTGGTGGAGGAGGAAGAAATTTGAGGAGTGAGGTGACGATGAAGAATGCACGGGAAAAGCTTGGGCCGCGGATGGCAACGGGGGATCAGGTCC
The DNA here is from genome assembly GCA_021031095.1 of Bathelium albidoporum. Taxonomy (NCBI): domain Eukaryota; kingdom Fungi; phylum Ascomycota; class Dothideomycetes; order Trypetheliales; family Trypetheliaceae; genus Bathelium; species Bathelium albidoporum. The sequence goes on from JAGFVP010000170.1 coordinate 20,477, forward strand.
ATTCACGTTAACACGTGAGTGGGTAGATACTTAAGTGCCCATCCCTTCTCCCTCATAGAAATTCAGTTCCCAGAGCAAACAGTCCTTCGAAGTACACCCACACCGCGCTGGCTCTCGCATCAGGATGTCGCATTTCCGGGCCAAAAAGCTCGATTTGAGCTGCTTCGTCAATGCTCGTGTCATTCGAGACCATACCAAGCGCAAAGTCTTCGAGCAGTTTGAGCCTCAAAGGTCTGTATTGTTCCTCTGGGACTGGAATATTCTTGGTGCAATACCCATACTGATGTGTTTAAAGGCAAGCTCTTCGTTACATTATCCGAAACACTACCCTCCCCCAGAGAACACGCGCTCAAGCTCAATTACAACTGTCACAAATGCATTGCTATACGAATCCAATGCAAATCAAAAACCGTTGCATGATGGCTGGCAAGGGGCGGGGAGTCTTGAGAGATTTCAGAATGGCTCGGGTACGTTGGCTATCCCTGGCCAGTGTCGAAATGTTACGACTCCTCCACCAAAACGGGGACTAATATATGCGTCCACAGTATCAATTCCGACTTAATGCGCTGGCAGGCAACATACCAGGTGTCAAGAAAGCCAGTTGGTAGTTGAGACAAATCAATGGGACAACAAAGGTGACGGTGAAGGACGCGGTTGAAAGGAGATATGATCATTCTGCTCCGACCAGCAAAAATGCGGATTTTGAGGATCACACCGGGTAATTGGAAGAAATGTGACACTTTTCATGAGAAATTGGACAGAGTTGTCACTATGGGCAAAGTAGGGCCCAACGCGTGTATTCCAGCCGAGCCCATGGCGTGCTCAAATGCACATTGAATTGAAACGTCAGTTCACCGCTTTCTTCGACGGAACTTGCAGCCCATCTGAGAGTGACGAAAGAAATGGCGTTGTCCCGATGGACAGCTAAGGCAAGGCCACCCTCAACCAATTCATAGATTACCAGCATCAGTGGAATTTGCACGTTCAAGCATGTCAGACTTTTAGCCATGACTCGGGTTAAGGTCCTGGTGGCTTGAATCTTGACTTTTGGTGTGTCCAATTGTTCAAGGGTGACATGTCTTCTGACATCCCCTATTGTGAGCCCGTCGTGTCCGCGTCTGTAATATCTAGCTCACTTCGTGCCAACACGGTTTCAGGAGCTTCCGAAGAATATCGTTTCAAACACTTAAACAGCTCAAAATTTAAACCCAGGTTGCCGGGCTCTCCCTCGAATTTCTGGCTGTTAATCCAGCTGATTGATTTGATAAAAGAAAGGGTAGGTTGAGTCGAATAGAGTATTTAAGATGTGAATCCCCTCAATTCTATTGGCCACTAACCTTCTCTATTCGTATAGAGACGCGGATATTGCTTTTGTTGGTCCTCGAGGATCTTTGTGAAGGACACCAGTCCTATCCTACTTCCCTTTTCACTTTTCTACGTTACACGATGGTATCGATAAGATCTCTCTAAAAATTCCGTTCGCTCCTCTTAACCTTCCACGCGGAGGTCTACATAACTCAATCCGTACTTTACCTTATCCACTCAACCCGATCCAAACTGCTAAATGTTTGAACGCTGCGTCGAAGGTCTCCCATCAGAAGCGCCTTTCAGGCCGAATTTGCAAGAGCTTGGGTAGGCCAAATGCCTAACTTCACAGAATCAAAAGCTAATCTCGTCCTCCAAAGATATTTCTTGACGGAGAATGGAGAGCTCAAGTCTCTTAGAGATCCCCATAAAGGATTTCAATTCCATATCAATAAAGTCTTTCGTTGGAATGAAGTTCATGCCGAAGCAATGCATAGTAAGTCTTCAAGAAATACCTCCGTGTTGAGAGACCATGGCACTCATAAGAGAGAAGTCTGCATGCGTGCCGAGCACATGCTTTACTTTGAGAAACAAGGCATGGTCCAGTTCCACCTTCCGCAAATGACTGTCATGCAGCCGAGCCATCCAAATGTGCCAATTCTGATGACCCCATCCGAAATTCTTCGCCACAAACACCGTGTCATATTCATCTTGAATGAAGTTACGCAAGACCTTGGGATCTGGTCTTGGCATACGCTGGGTCATGATGGTGGCGCTCTTTCAAGTACAGTTCGTGGGTTATTTAAAGAGCTGGAGAATATTCAAGATGAGCCGCCAGGTTTTATTGTGGCAAATCCTGGACAACTGCTTTACTCCAATCGACTTGGCTGTGCTGTTACTCTCCAGACCTGGAATCGTGTACCGCGTGAGTCTGCTGTTCACCCTGAGCCAAAAGTACACCCTAAGTGGAATCTCGTTCCTGGCAATAAAACTCCTGAGGAACACGCTCGATTCGTACTCGATAATGTCATCCTTAATCCGGATCTGGTAGCCCGCAACGCTGAGATATACATGGTGGGGCTGGGCACGGGCGCGGATGTCCTGGTCCAAGTGTTGAATGCTTACTGTGGGTTGATCTCTTCTCTCTTTAGTTATCAGTCAACTGAATTGGATTGCAGGGCCTAAATACTCGTCACGTATCTCAGCGCTTAGCTTGACAACGCCGTCTGTTCAATTGGAACAGATCACTAATAAAGACTTCAAGACATTCCTTGTCGAACGCACTCGATCTTGGGAGGCTTCGAGTGCGCCATTGAATGCCTGCCTCGCTCTTCCTGAAAACAACGATGGTAGCAGTGATCAGAAAATGGGAGTCAGTCTTGAAGATTACAATGTCATCCGGCAGTCTATCATCTGCCCTAAGTTCTCCTGTGGGCAGGAGGTCGTCACCGGAAGCATCTTCTCACTCGTCTATCCCAAGATCTTGAGTTGGTTCCTTGACGAAGTTACCCTGAACCCAAGGACTTACAAGAACCCCAATTTTGATGTGTTTCAATTCCCAAAGAATGAGGAACCAGGTGACAGAAGCGATGAGCTGACAGAGGTTGAAATGGCTGAACTTGGTGCCAGTGACGGTGCTTTGGATGGTGGCGCTGAAATATCAGCTCTTGACGAAAGCACCGTGCCAAATGGCGGGCAAGACAGTTCAGAGTGGAGCCAGCCGGTCAGCGAACGTTGAGATGGGCAGCAGCGGTAAGAAGCCACGCTCTGCCGTAAAAGCTCTGCTAAGGTCGATTGATACGTAAGATTGGAGGGAATGGTAGCGACCATTATCTGCCAATAATTTGTCCAATTTCTCTCCTTGACGTCTGGGCGAAACTCTTACCCACTTCGCTCCACTAACATCCACTATAAATGCAACTTCGATCATCAATGTCAAGTCAGCAACTGCCCATAGTTTTCATCGTGCGGACAAGAATCCCAGATGGAGTCTTTGTCCTTACTTAAGGTCCACGTGCGCCATGATAGTCCCGCATTAAGCCTGGCGTTTTATCTGCAGGTTTTGGTGCATGCACTCGAAACACAGCAAGAATACCAGCATTATACCAATGCTATGGTGTCGTCGCTGCAGGGATATCAGTACCGACGTAGAGTTCTATGTCCATGGCTGTAGCCCATGAAGCTGGAACAATTGTGCAACCTGTGGCCCTCGGCTTACCGTAAGTTAGGTAGTCCCTGCTGAACCATGAAGCATTGACGACCTCGTTGGAACCTACGAACAGTATCCATTTCCAGGATGTGGCAGGTTCCATGTTTAATCATAGCCACTTCCTATTGTTTCCTACGAAAGCCACTTTTCCCATTTCCTTGTATTAGGTACCTCCGCTGAATCTGAGCCGCTTCCTTTCGTCGTTATCCACACACAGATGCCTTGGCTCTCCTACATACTTGTGTGGAGATAGCTTTTTCTGACGCACAATGCTGCCTTCATCTTCTCTTAACGACTGGGTAGTTGCTACAGTATGCGTTCTCTCCTGCTTCTCGCTGATCCAGGCTGCAAACGTCACGAATGCTTCTTGCCCGAGCCTTCCATCGATTCAAGGTCAACTTGGCATCCAGCTAGCCAACGCCAGTTCAATCAACATAGGAAGTCTACCCCGATGGAGCCAATATGCAGCTCCGCAGCCTTATTACGTGGTCAATGTAACTTCTACGACCGATGTCGCTAAAACAGTGCGTGCCGTCTCCCTCTTGTGCAGTTCTGCAGCTGACGCATGAGCAAGGTCAAATACTGCAATCAGTACAACCTCAGCTTCGTCGCTCAGAATGGTGGTAACGGCTGGGCAAATACATTTGACTTGGGTCGGTTAGCTCGTGACACCAAAAGCTATCTATTGCACTAACATCAGTTTGGTAGGGCAGTGCGGTGTCCTTATAAATCTTGCAGCACTCAATCGAATCACTTTCAATGACGATCAGACTGAGGCTTTTGTTGGAGGTGGTGTGTCGGTCCGGGCAATGGTTCACACAGCCTACCAAAATCATGCAAGATTTGCAACAGCCACTTGCAATTGTCTGGGGTTTCTGGGGGCCACCTTAGGCGGAGGTCTTACTCGCACAGCTGGGCTTTATGGCATGGGCGTTGATCAACTCCTATCAGTCGAGATTGTTACCGCATCTGGTGACGTGAGGTACGTAGACGGCGGAGATACAGACCTCTGGTGGGCCTTGAAAGGCGCAGCGCCTAATGTCGGCATCGTCACGTCTGCCGTCGTCAAAGCGTATCCGATTCTCGACGTCGACAACATTGCCTGGCAGGGACTCCTGACTTTCTCTGATGACAAACTTGAGGCACTAATCAGCGCAATCAACGATTTGCATCTGGAGCCGCACATGCAAATCGATTTCATGATTGCATCTCGGCCCAACGGAACCACCAGCATCAGTGCGATCCCATTTTTCTTGGGCAACACATCCGCTGGCAGGGCTGCCTTTACATCGATTCTAGATATTGGCCCGCTTGCTGATGGCACCCAAGAGTACCCATACAATTTTTGGAATGCGTTCGGTGACTATGCTTGCGTGCCGGCCGGCCGCAAACCTGCCTACGGAGTGTCCCTGAACAGCCTCGACCCTCCGACTTGGCGTACGGTGTATGAAGATTTTAAAGCCTTCGTAGCCGCGAATCCGGAGGCCACTGATTCTGCTATCTTTGCAGAGAACTATCCAATCAACTCAAGTGCAATTCAGGACGGCGCAGGCGCTTTCCCCTGGCGTAATTTGAAGACGCACGTGGCTATATATCCATGGCATGCGAATAGCAGCCTTGATGCAGCAGCAAACGCTTGGGGAAGCACGACGCGCACTCTTTTGCGCTCTACCGATAGTGTACATGGTCACGCCAAGTAATTTTTCCTTGGTTCTTCATGCTTTGTTAGCAATTGTTGACGGTGTCCTCAGCTACATCAATTTTGCGCACGGCGACGAGTCTCTGGATGACATCTATGGACCTAATCTTCCAAGACTACAGAGATTGAAGAGGCAGTACGATCCATACAACAGATTGAACCAGTGGTTCCCAATCCGTTGAGCTGTAAGGAAAGCCAAAGACTGACTATTCAAGCATGCCGTCACGTATGCAATACTTTTGACATTTGTCAGTACCGCAGCTATAGTAAGACGGAATGTATAAAGTGTAGCTATCTTAAGATTAGGTACTGGTTTTTATCGATTTTAGCTACGATATAAAGGTACACACCGTTTTGTCGGGCTTCTATCGCGCAATTGACCAGTTTGATCGATTCTCATTTCCTTGTTGCATTTGTTTGAGTGCCGCAAATATCCATAGTTTGCAAGTGGTTCTACGTTTGCATTGAGCTCCTCATACCTCATGCCAGATTGTGCGCCAAAAAATTTACCGCAATGCACGATACTCGCTTATGGATTGAGATGAGATGAAATGCAGCAGACCATTACCTCATTCCTGCTCAGCCAGTAAGCTATCGAGATGCTTTAGAGTTCGTAGAGACAGCAAGCGGGTTGCGTCCCAGCTGGATGCCACCCATCCGTTCATCGGATAGAATATGCGACCGTCAAATAGAGTCAATTGCAAGCATCTAGCCTCATCCTATGCTGAACAGTGACTTACCTTGAATTTGGCGGCATTCAGTACGGCCAGAGACTTCCTAGATTGATGGAGCACTACTCCGTACGGACAGAATAACAAACTCTTAGTTCGGGCGTTGCGGTTCCGGCGGGCTTCGGCCACGAGCTCTGGTCGGACTTGTCTCGCAGCGACGACCCACCTCAACTCATCTGAGCCTTAATGGCAGTTATGCTTCGACGATTGTTATACAAAACCGGATATCCCGATCATTTCAGGAACGCGTCAGTTCGCTGGCCAGGACTGCGAGGGTCACGCTCGTTTGCGCAGCGTACGCAATTGCTCCTTCTACCTCCTGCGGTACCAAGACCACAGCTACCGTTTCTTCATGTACCTTCGTATGGCGTCAATGCGCGAAATGGCAAAGTACAGCTTTCTCGGCTCTTAACCACAAAAACTCGACAAAAGATCCGGGACGTGACCTACGGCGGATTCAAGGTATACGTACTCTTGACCGCTGGCACCATATGTTTCTTCGCTGTAGCCAACGGGGTCATTCAGCTGAGGCTCGAACGAATCTATCCTACGCCGCATGAATGGCGCTTCTTCACACGATGGGCATATCGCATGGCAGCAGTATTGGAAGATGATGAGGGAAAAGGTAGCCCTGTGGATTGGTCAGAAGTGGGACCCAAATGGCGAGATTGCCTTACCAAGCTCGAAGAGGTCAATACAGCAGACGGTCAGGGGCTTGAGAGAATCGACGGAGGCTCAGAGCTCAAGGATGCGCCGATCTGGGATGCCAGCAAGAAAAGTGAGCAATGGAGAAGGGGATATTTTGAAGTCGTCATGGGGTGCGGACGAGCAGCAGAACACCTTTTAGGGTGGTACCAGGATGTGACACGCCCACTATCCCGTCCAGTGCGGGAAGATGTTATCGTTGGCCCATCAAATCTCGATCCAAGACCATTGCCTCCAGATCAGGGCCCTCCGCCAAGAGAGGAGAACTGCAAGCCTGTAATGGAGGTTCCAGACGCCTTCTACCAGAGGATAATCAGCGGCAAGGGGTTCTCACGAAAACAGAAGCTACTGGCTACACTGGCGCTTGCAGACTATCTAGACTTTCAAGGAAGCCATGCGGAAGCGGAGCATTACTGTCGTGATGCACTGGATCTAGCCTGCTCAGCTCTTCCAGAGCCCGAAAAACAAGTAAACGTACAGACAGGTGCCATCACTGGCAAGGCCTCAACAGTCTCGAGCAATGTCCTGGCGGCTTCTACAGCTCTTGCAGTGCACCACGCTCGAACTACTGACACTGCTGCAGCCTTGCCCATCTTCCTTTCCGCTTTGCGGACGATTAGAGAAAGCAGTCATGATCGCGAATCCATCGATATCATAGCGATTTCAGCTCCCACAAACCCCCCGAAAGCCCGATCTACGATGGAGTCAATAATGGACTACCTAAAAGATCATCCCTATCCGGCCCCGAGGTTATCAGGTGATGAGCCTCTAATCACGCCATCTGAGGCCTGCCTGGAGGCTAGTCTTCTGGCTTACATTGGAGAAATACTGTTTGCTACTGCCAAAAATGACAAAGACCGAGCACGCGGGATTGCGTGGACCAAAGATGCCGCAGATCTTGCAGAGTCACGTGCTAACCAAATACTCCAAGCCCAGGCTATCGTCAAGAAGATGGGCCATCCACAAAGCAGGTTTCTGGCCGAGCGAAACGAAAATGACGTTCAACCCTGTCGAGAATGCTTGGAGCTTGGTCTGACCAACTTGCAGAAAATGATTGAGAAAATGATGCGAATCGCAGGAGATGGAGCAGAAGATGGGAAGAAGTCAAGGAGTTGGTATGCATGGCTAGGCGGGGGCTCGAAAATGACTACAGATGGAAACAGATGGGAACAAGAGCAAGAGAAAATTGACGCTCGGCTCGAGAAATTGAGAGACGAGCAGCTTCAGGATATGATGCAAGGCCGGGCAGGAGGTAGACCTTTCGGCCTTCCCCGACTGAGTTGAGGATGTCGTCGCAGAACACGATTGGATACAGTCTGTTTGCGAAGCGCCTCTGAGAGCGAAGGGTCTCATCCACTTGGCCCTTTAAGCTGTTTTGCTCGGCTCCTTTGCATCCTCTTGATCATCCATTGATCGACCGTCGTTGGCTTCCTCCCAAGCAACGTCTCTAGCACGTGTGGTGATCCACAGAGACCATGTCGATTGTACCACAAGATTGGCCGCTCCGCTCCGTCAACAGCTCTCGCATCTGGATCAGATCCAAGTACTAGGTGCGTGAGTTTGTTTATGCGGTCTTCGAATGGTGCCTTTACTATCTCGACCTCCTTCACCAAAGCTCTGCTGGTTGCAGCGACCATGTCAGTATACGGCATGAGCATAGTCGAGCATAGGGGATACCCGGCAAAGAAAATGCGTTTTTCGTTCATTCAGAACTATTGATCCTACAGCTGCCAGGTCTTCCACACAGATGAGAGAGTCGGGCATGTTTGGGTCCCATGGCGCAGGGTAGACGGGATGCTCTTGGTTCACCATTGTCTGGATGGGGAATATGTCGATGGAATTACACGGCTTGAGGACCGTGTAATTGAGGCCAGAAATAACGCCGCTTTCGTACAGATCCTTCGGTTAGCGTGCTCTGCGAGGCCTTGCATGTACGTCGCATGCTGTGCCACCTGGCTGCGCCTGGTTGGTGAACAGTACATAGCCGTTCTTTCTACCTCCATAGAACCTTAATCTATAATCCACCTTGGCTCAGCTACTATACCATTTGATCACGGATCAAGAGAGCTGGCGACCTTGCTGGACTCCTGCAGGTTGCGCGACCATACTGTCTTCGCTATGGATCCAGTAATGCGTTTGATCAAAATTGTATGGTTCCCCTCCCCCCACCCTCCTCCTTTAGGAGGCCTTCTTTTCTCCAGTTTGGACTTATCTAATGTATCTGATTGATAGGCAACTTTAGCTACTCCCTGCGAAATCTTATGATGCAGGATGCGAAGACAGAGACCTTCCTCAAATACTACCACTCGCGACGTGTGACCGTGGACACGCAAGCTGGCATGCGAGGTCTTGCTCCTCAGGATGAATTGATGCGATTAGCGTGCAGGATGAGCCGATGGATTGACCCTGACCGTCCATGGAAGCTCACTCCAGAGCAATCTAAATCAGTCAAGCACAATCAGATCTTAAAACTCGAGCAGGCTCAAGACAAGTGTCGGGGCAAAGCTTCACAGAAGCAGAAGTGCGAAGAATTAGTGTGTGGAATCAGAGACAAAAACAACGTCTTCGAGATGCTCTGCAGATAAAGATCAGAAAGGAGTGGGATTAAGAGCAGGCGGCTAGCAATATCGAGCAGTAGCTATCCAGCCTCACGTTCAGCAAGGACATGAAGGTGAAGCTCAAATCGGCACCCCGGAGCATACTCGACTGACCGGATGTATCGTATCCCTGCCAAGATCATGATGATCCCCTACAAAGCGGTGCTCCTTTCGGTCCTATACGGCCTGACTTCTGTCCTCTGACGGGCGTTAAGAAACCTTATTCATGCCTGCCGCGGTTAGCTCTAAGATGCCAAGGCATCGCTCACCTGCGTCACCCAACCATCCCGCTCGCGCGCACATCCTTCGAAACGCAGCTGCATCAAAGCAACCATTTCCCCCATGAACCTCAATTGGTATGGCTTCACTTTTTGTCAAGCCGAATTCTACGAGAGGTGGGCGGCAAAGCTCTGTTCAAATTGCCAAAGGTACGTCTCTCGCAGACTCCTAATCAAACGGCTTCCGCCGACCATTCCCTCAAAAGGCGTTCCCAAATCCAAAGCGTACACGTCTCTTCGTCGAAGCGCACGTCTGAGTCAAGGCACCGCTGGTCGCACCAGGCCCTTGTACTCTCTCCCAGAGAGCAAGACTCCGGGACGGGAGGTAAGTTACCTTCATTCCACTCCCTTATCATCATGGCGAACCGAAGCTGTGCTTCTGTAGACCCGATTGACTACACCGCCGTCTGCTAAGCGGAAGCAGCCCGACGAAGTCGAAGACCTAATCGCCAACAGCCCACTCCCACCTCTTCAGAAACGACAGAGGAAATCTGCCGGCTTCACCGTCGAGACTCGGCCGGCCCGAGAAGCGCGTCCTCGCGGCGCGAGCACCCGAACCGAGTCCATCCATCACTGGCTAGAGGAAGGAACTTAGCCGAAGGAGTATTTTGAGTTAAGAACGATGGCTATCAATCGTTCCCTTGCAAGGCAAAAGTCCGCGTCTTCCCTTCGCCGCAAACGATCGGAATCGGGCTCTATCACAGGACTCTCCAACACGCCTAGCGATCAGAAGCTGAGAGAGGCAAAAAGCAAGCCTTACCAGAACGTTCGTTACCCAGACCTGCTCGCGGCGCGAAACAGTTGTATGGATGAATCCACGCTGGGCATGGCGGATGAAAGCAAGAAACTTTGCAGACAGTTACTTGACGAGTCGCAGCCTGTCCCCCAGGACTCTTTATCTTCCGACGACCTCTTCGCTTCAACTTATCGGGCTGTAAAAGACAGGAATGAGGCCAGAGTTTTTCGGGATATTATGCCTTTACTGGTTCCTTCGGCAGAAAACCTAGCTATACGCGGCAATACGGATCTAAGCGTTTTAATTTAAAGCATTAACGAAGGTTGGAGCAACTCTGAACCTGTGACTGATACCCGCCCACAGCCCGACTACTCATTGGGGTTTAAGCGTGACACGTTCATAGAAGACTAACTCGCGAAGCTTTCGCCTTATATTGGCGACTATATCCGTGGCGATCATTCTCTATTCATGGGCATGTACAAAATGTACTTTTCGCTCCTCACCTGCGAGGTAAAGTGCGGCGCTGCTGCACTGGATATTGCAGACCGGCAGAATGCTCATAGTATGACGCTGGCAGTCAGGGGTATTGTTGTACTTTTTACACTTGCAAACCGCCAACAGGAGCTGCATCGGAGAGTCGTTGCGTTTCAGTCTCATACGACCACCGATCTGTGAGAATTTACGGTCACTACCCCCATATTGGAGAAAAAAAGACCACCTGCTGCCGCCATCTGATCTACGACTTTAGCTTCATAGCCTTGGACGGGGAGAATAAGTGAACGACGTATCAGTTCACCATGAATGTCTATAAGAAGTGGCTGCCAGATCACTTGGCAAGAATACGATCTGCGATTGATGACATACCGGATCTCCAAGACTCACAGCCCCCAGGGGGATCCGGCCTTTCTCAGGGTATGGAAAGTCATGGTCTTTCGCAATCGTTCACCGAGACAGGTTCTCTGCGTGAGGGACAGAGTGAGGGACAGAGTAGCCGGTTGGATGTCATCGATGCAGCACATCTCACCCCAGATACCTCATCTTCTGCTACTCAAGGGACTTTCCAGAAGCCTAAAAAAATCTCTAGAACCAAACGGTAAGAGGAAGATAGTTTTGACATGTTATACAGTACTTCTTCAACATATCATACTTTCAGCTGCTATGTTTCACTATCGTGAAGTTAAAATAGTACACTATATATAGCTGTATAGAAGTATATAAGTGTAGACATGTAATAGATATGGCCCGGTGGCCCCTGTGAACGAAAATTAATCAAGTACCACAGAAATATTACTAAAATGAGAGCCGATCATAAGGACCTAGGAATTCATTGTCTCTACGAAGATCTCCTCTGTTCCTCTTGTATGTTCCAATGTGTGCGTACTGCTCCAGGAATTCGACCCGGGAAGAGCGAAAATATGGCAGACCAATTTGTATGCGCGGAGATGCGCATCCTCTGATTTCAACCACTACACGCATCTCCCAGCCCACCTGTCCCGCCATCGCGTGATGCATCAATTTCCCCGACGAATACCAAGCAGCTACTAAACATCTTCCGTAGCACCATCCTTGGACTGCCAAGCATCACCTGTAGAATCTATGGCGTTACATTCTACTCGGAACCTCAGATCTCCCCTACACATGAGTGTGGCTGGGAGGAAATAAAAGGAGTGCAGACTCGACAAGCAAATTATCGACGAGGTGGGTGGAACGAACATCAATGTCATTGTCCGGTGCCGTGGACGAAACGATCGAGAAATACGCGAGGGTAGTGGTGTCGCTATCTTCACTGATGGCGTCAAGGGGAAGACGGTGGAATTGTCGCTGGACCAGAATGCGTCCAGTAATAAGACATATACATTCGACAGAGTCTTCTCTCCTGCAGCTGACCAGACTATGATCTTTGACGAAGTGGTGAAGCCGATCTTAGACGAGGTACCTCTGCTGCTTCACTCCTGTCTCGACGGAGCTCTGATTTCTACTAGGTACTACAGGGCCTCAATTGCACTATCTTCGCGTATGGGCAGACTGGAACTGGGAAAACGTATACCATGTCTGGAGACATCTCCGATCAAATCCCACTTCACGATGATGCTGGTATCATCACACGTCTCCTTCATGCACTTTTCGAACGCCTAGACTCGCTTCCCAATGATCCGAGAGGTGGCGCAGTGCCTGAAAGCTCTGTCAAAGTATCATTTATCGAGCTTTACAACGAAGAGTTTCGGGATCTCTTTTCAGCGGAAGACGGTGTCAAGGTGAAAATGTATGATGGAGACGTCAAACGAGGTCAGGCTGCAACAATGGTTCAAGGGATGGAAGAAAAGTACATTACCAGCACTAGCAATGGTCTCAGACTGCTTCAACTTGGAAACCACAAATGTCAAGTAGCAGCTACGAAATGCAAAGATCTTAGCTCTCGAAGTCATACAGTATTCACTATTACCGTCTACAGGAAACAGACTCTGGAAAATGGCGAGGAGTTAATTCACTCTGGCAAACTAAATTTGGTCGACTTGGCAGGATCAGAAAACATCAAGCGATCAGAAGCAGAGAACAAGCGTGCTGCTGAAGCGGGTCTCATCAACAAGAGTTTGACTGCTCTTGGTAGAGTCATCAATGCCATTGTTGAAAAGCAGAAGTACATTCCATATCGAGAGTCCAAGCTGACACGTCTGCTACAAGATTCGCTTGGGGCAGAGACGAAGACTTGTATCATCGCAACTGTGTCACCGGCTCGTTCTGATCTCCAGAAGACCATCTCGACATTGAACTATGCCTTTCGGGCGAAGAACATCCGGAACAAGCCTCAAGTCAACCAAATACCCAAAAAGATGCTTCTGAACGAATTTACTATCGAAATCGAGAAGCTTAGATCCGAACTGCTCGCTACTCGCCAACGCAATGGCGTCTACCTTAGTCAAGAAATGTATGACAATATGACCAACGAGGCAGAGTCGAGCCGACTTCTTGTTCAAGAGCAGCGCGATAAGATTGAGACGATGGAATGCAACCTACGGAATATAGTCCAAGAGCTCTTCATTTTGAGCAATAACTTCAAAGCCTTCAAAGAGGACAACGAGATGACCAAAGTTCTACTTGACAACACGAAAAGTGCACTCGAGAAGACGGAAAAGGTCCTGGAGCACACGAAACGAAGCCTTGAGGAAGAGGTTTTCGTCCGCCAACAACACCAAAAGACAGAGGAGAAGCTGGTTACTGTTGGCAAGGACTTAATATCAACGATTGGGCTCACAACAGCGGATATAGATGGCCTTTACGCTAAATTGAGACGACAATCAGATCTTCATTCCGTGAACCGTCAGCATTGGACAGACACACAGATCCAACTTTCCCGAACAATTGAACACGTCGAGTATCGTATGGAGGAGCTCCAGAACAAGCAACACACCTTAGTGCACAATCTCGCCATACGCATGCAGTCGTTTGTCGAAGACGAACTCAGGCAGATGGAATCGGCAAAAGCCGAACTTCTAAAGGAAGCGCACTCGTTCGGCCAGGCGCATGCCGGTTTGACTGCGCAAATTGCCCATTCCAGAGGTGGAATGAATTATTTTCTTTTAGAAGTCACATCATTGCGAGGAAAGGTCCAAGAGAAGGTTGGAGCTCCTGGATTCGAATTAGGAGGATCTTATTTTCCCGCTCCCTCGCTGCTTTTTCCTCAGTGAAGAGAGCTTGAAGCTGATTCATCGAGCAATTGTTTTCTTTGGCGAGCTCATTGTTGGCTTTGCAGATCTGCGTCTTCAGTCGCTTAACCTCGTCCCTCTGCTTACCAAGATCCCGCACCAAATCATCAAACGTCGTCTTGAAGTCTCGATCAAGTGCTGCGTGTGATGAGTGGAGGTGCGCATGGAAATTCTCGATCTCTATCAAGATACCTGCTGAGATGCGCTGCACTGCAAGCCCGAGGTCACTGAGTCCAGCTAATGGATGCAAATGCGAGGCAGCAAGAGGTTCGGATGCAAAATATCGCTCAAGCTCCAGCACGGCTCTGGCAGGCTCAACAGGCCCATGAAAAGGTCCAGACAGACTTTAATCAGGGCAATGAAGAATGGTTTGAGCGCTGTACCAAGTTTAGCGACAAGGTGGCTAAGTCGAGGGACACCATTGAGGCGAAGATCCAGGATGACTTCTTAGTAAGTTATAAAAGGAATTGTTAACTTCCAATTCTGGCATAACACAAAGCAGGCTGCAAACAAGCGCACCGAGATCTTACGAAACCTTACTTCGGTAGTTCACGACGAGACCACTCGCAAAGTAGACGAGCAAGTCCAACACATGGACAACGGGCTTCATGCTCTGGATAACGTCGTAGCGCGGATCCAGAGTCAAAACAATTCGCAGCATGTTGCTCATGAACAGTCGCTACAGCAGCTCGGGTCAAATGCTCAAACCTCCTACACGAACATGCAAGGCACGCTCGCAACGAGTTTCTCTAGGGTTGAACCGCTGGAGATTGACATGGGCCAGACAATAGGAGCGCTTCGGGAAACATTATCTAGCTCAGTCACCGACTCTCACATTCGAAAACAGCTCGGCGAACTGCGCGAGCGCATCAAACTTAAGCAGCTGGACGAGTACTCGGCGACCGGCTTGACTCCAGCACGCAAGGGCTACCCTTACCCATCCACTCTTCCTCGGACAGATGACAGGGAACAGCTGCTGTCCAAGTTTCAAGGCAGCAGCGCCGGGGGAAACCAGGGTAGCAGTTCCAGTCAATTAGGCTTCGAAAGTCCCAATAAGGGGCTCGTCTTTGTAGACATGCCGGACTTGGACGATTCAGCACTGAATCAGAGAACATGCATGGCGGGCCCCACTGGAACGACAGGCAGCCTGCGGGAGCTGGACCTCAATACGCTTGGCGGCCGTCTGCCACCCATTCTCGACTCAAGTGCTGATTCATTACCGCCATCGAAACGAGGCCATAGGACCAGAGTGGTGTCGAAGAGGAAGCGAGTAGTACGAATGACTGCGACTTGCGCTACAGCGGTCGATCAGGAAAATGTCACATTGCCAGATATTGATTCGAGCGCGGAAGCTGAGTTAGAAGATTCCGGCGTTGGTAAAAGGCTAAGGAGCCATGAGAGGGATCATGTCCGTTGAGCCTTGCTTTTCACGTCATGGCGTGATGCTAAACACTTTGATGTTCGGTTTTCGACCCTGCAGTGACTTAAATTTAGGATGCCGCCGGAGATTTGCGAGTTGATGTCAAAAGACAGAAATTGCGCAGTGACCGGTCCAAGTTGACGCCGGAATGAGACGCCAAGTGATTTATGGTGGAACCATGAAAGCCTTCTCCTTGACGATGCAACGAACATGTTGGGGTTGATTACTTGGAGAGATGGCGATAGAGGTATCAGCGATTTGATGCCAGTGATGTTCTGGCATGCCTGGTCTCTAAGAGACGAGTTTGTTATGGTGTTCGCTGCGGATGCGTAGCTACGACATTTCCGCTTCGATGCAGCCTCCTCGTCCTCCTCCTTGTCTTCGTCGACCGTTTCGTCACGTCAATTCGGCCTTGTGATTGTGCAAACGGTGTATCTATTACTTCGTCAATCTGTCAATCAGAAGATTCTTCGAATGGTTCTAGTATTTTGTGGACCTTTCCCTGATTCTCTTCCTTGCTCAGCTCGTACCGAACCTCTCGCACATTGCTTTTGAAGAGCGGGCAATTTGCTTATCATTGCAGCTATGTGACTAAATAGAGATAATTGAGACTCTCGTGTTGGCATGGCTGTGCTTCGCACTGCTCGACCAAGGCATCAAGACAGATCACACAGGGTCCAGTTGCTTCATCAGCGGGCAGTAACGACATATGTTCAATGTTGTCTTGGTAAACTCGGGAATGTTGAGATTAATATTCATGTCCAAATACATGCAATGCTCCACAATATCGCTCTCAAGCCGGGTTAAAACGAGAAAGCTTCCAAAGCAAGCATTGGATTCTAGAATCATTTTCGAACAGGAAATTGCAAGCGCTAAGCAAAGGCCTTAAGTGCTGTTGGAAGAGTCGCGTTGCAGAAGGGGGCGACAAGTTGGATAGTAAGAACGCGGAGGTACGAGCATTGTGTGTGCCAAGAATTCTTGGGGTCTTGGTGCTGAGGAACGGCAAAAACGATGGTTGAGGGGGGTGAGCAATTACAATAATATTGTATCGTGATCTCAAAAATGGGTGAATCATCGTTCCGATTTTTAGCAACCTACGCTCTCCAGTTCTGAATAACATCTCCATACCTGCAGAGTCTAACAAACGACCCTGGATTCAGTCTTGCAGCGAGGATTCAATCGTCTCTGATGCATTCTGGGTCGCTCGACATTGCTCTTTTTTGCAGCCATGATTGCCATGGTTTTTTGCTCTAGCCCTTGCTATAACCACTCACAAACATCACTCAGATGGAAGCCCTTCTTGAATTTGAACTTCTTGAGCTTGTGGAGAGAGTTAATTTGAACAGCAAAATCACCTTCGAATTCGAGATAAGACTCTTGCAGGATTCCTCATCGCCCAAAGAGTTGACTCCAAAGCGTTTAAGTGCTATAAACACAAAATGTATGAGATATGTGGCGATCGAGTTTCGACCACTCTAACTGAGAGCACCGACCGATTCATTCGAACGATGTCGATCATGAAGGCTAGATCTTGCTCTACCGGATAAGACGCCAACCCGAGACTCTGTCGATAAAATCTCCGAAAGAACATCAAACGAGATAGCACAGCAAAACGATGCTCAAGGCGACGACCAGCCACATGTGGCGCTTTGCGACTACCTGGCAGTCGCAAATTAGTAACCATGTCCGGAACGTGGTCAACTATGTTTCGCGCTGCAGGTTCTGATTCATGCGGTTTGCAGTAATAAATTGCTGCTCCATATTGGCCAAACTCGCTCGTTGCCGTGAGTGTTCTCGAGCAAAATCATAGCGCAGGCGCAGCAGCGTCTGCGTCACTCCCTCCCTCAAGCGTCGTTGTTCCTGCTCGAGCTGCCGACGACCTTCCCGCTCTTCGTCTATCAAATTCAGCAATGGTTGATTTCCTAATTCCCCAGAACTACATCCGCAAAATCCAACCGATTTGCACCGGCACTTGCCATTCTTCAGGCAAGATGATATGGCTTTGTGTTCCTAAAAGATCGAATTGATTATTGTCAACGTTTTCACTCGCTTCGTTGCGAAGCGTGCGTCAAATACCTTATTTCATGCCTTTGAAGAAAATAAGTAGAGTTCCAAGAAGAGATCCGCAACTCACTGTCCACTGAGGACTCCCCAGGACATAAATTTTTTTGTCATTCATAAGCTGACTTACAGGTAAGTCGGAGTGAATGCTATTGAGCACTGCCTTGACTGCCGCCACCTCCAGGGGCAGAGCGCAAACCCATCCGACTGTATAATCGTCTCGGGAGGCCATATCTGGGTGGTGCATGGATCCACAGTGAGAGACTGATGGGACGATCGCCTCTGGCCGAGTCAATGAGGGTAGAAGGACAGAGTGCACAGCCTCACAAGATGTATTGATTCTTGTTGGAAGGTGGAGTGTGCCGCGTCATAGGCGCCTTCTTTGGCTTAGCCTTTGTATACCAGTTTCAGTCTCAGCTTGGAAACTGAGATCCCTATAATCAACAGTTTCTACTCTTAACAATTTGTCTCCCCCTCGAGCTTCGCGGAAAGCAGCGAGGCTGCGCTGAACTAAGAAAGACAGTAAGGAGCTCTCTAAAATTGACAAAGTTACACAAAGCGCCCTTACAGCAGCAAGGCAGGAAAACTCTGGAGATTCGGCTGTTCCAGACCTCACAGCCGATAAATCAGGGCGTTCCAGAAGGATGAGATCCTGGCAGGTGTACAGGGGTTGATTTGTGTATATAAGCAGCTCAATTCCCATAGAGATTGAATCAATACAGAGGTGCTTCCGAACTGTGATCTGTGAAATCTTAACAGGTCGTGAGTGCATGGAGCAATTCGATCCCGTCCTTACATCCCTGCTGGGATCTTGATTGTCCCAAAGCTGGAGTTGTCATTGATTCCGATGGAGCCACGACTCTGTCGGGCTGTAACAGAACACAAAGCGTCCCATTTCTGCTCAAAGTCATGATGCATTATGTCCACCGTGAGATCTATTCTAAGTTCTCAGATGTCTTTTGCTGTTATAGTTGTTCTGATTAGAAAATCTCTTGTTTATCAGTTGTTTTTGATCCTTTCTTGTTTGGAAGTGTAACTATAAGAAGATACGGCATATACATAACTTACTTTGTTGGTTCTTGCAAATGTTATGCAATGCTTTTATTATGTAATACAGTGCCAGCTAGAAAAATAAATTGTTCAGTAAATGAGTAACAGCGCTGTTATTTCAAATTCTGATTAATAAATCTGTTGAGCAGCAACCTTTTCATTTGTGAAAATTAAAATCTGATGTACTTGCATATAAACACGAAGGCGGAGTGGTTATCGTGCAAGACTGTGGGTAGCTCATGCTCATAATCACGATTGTAGCTTACAAGAATAGCGAAGCCTCTGCTTCGATATCTTGTTCCTTAGGGGATAGCTTCAATTCTGCTCGTGTCGCGCTCATTTTTGAGGTTCACTCCGTCCCCACCACCTTTTTTCTTGCACGAATGTGTAATAGGTCTACGACCTCAAGATAGTATACCGATTTGGATAAATGATAAACATGAATTCAGACGTCCAGCTTCAGCCTTTCGCAACTTTGCTTTAAAAGAGCCGGAGCCGAGTTTCCGCCTGAGAAAGGTAAAGTAACTTCTATAAACACTCATAACCGTGTTGTTGTCTAAATTGCAGATACGGCTTGAGGTGATTGGACAGTACTAGTAATGATAAGCTAGGGGTAAATGGCTTATGCGGTGTTCATCATCGCATGACTCATACTGTCCAAATATTCTAAGATAACCTCTACCACGGAACGTCATAATCACAGCTCGTTAACGCTAGCCACAAAACAAGCACAATAAAGAAGCTATTGGGTCTGAGAAGGGCTAAATAACCCTCAAGCTCGAACAATCGGAGGTTCCTTCGGAGCCAACGAAGCCTCAGGGACAAGTCATAAAACCCAAGGCCATGACGTGTTCATACAAAAATGAAATGCCTTAAGAAGAAGAAGGCAGATCTTGATCAAAAAGTCCAAGATTATTTCCACGATCTTGGCAACTATTTTGCGCCACATTCTCGGGCGGAAAAAGAATGGCCAGGTAGCTTAATTCATGAATACTATTTTTGTTTTGGATAAGGGAAATCTCTTGCCAAACAGAAATCAAAGTTAAATAAAATAAACAAAAGCAGCTTCAAGCTGGTACGATTTGATATGGTAATGGCCGAAATCAAGAGAGGAGAAAAAGCATGCATTGGTGAGATGCGGGCTACGAGCTGCTTGTGTACATGGTTGCTACTGATGAGCGCTGCTTCCGAACCTTCTGAAGCCACTTCCGAACTTCCATCTGCTGCTTCTGTAACACGATTCTATTACATATCATGCTAAAGGATACACCAATGATCTCTAAAGGAAGAAGCTCTGAAGGAAAGGGAGAAAACAGATTGAGATTGAGGTAAAGGCGGTTGATGGAGCTGAGATATTCTACAGCAGCATCAAAGCGGTTTCCTTGAAACGCAACCGAATTAGATGACAATTCCATTGACCTCCAGCTCTTCTATCGTTAGTTCAACCCAGACCTTTTCAGCAGCATCAGTAAGATGGACGCTGTCAGCGTACCAGTGGCCATTTCTTGCTGAAAGCGCCTCATATAAATCGCAGATCCCGACATTGGGACTCTTAAACTCTCTGAACACAGCAGCAATCTCTGCTATCCTCTTTTGTTCCCTCCAAAGTATTCTCTTTTCTTGGCCGTTGTCTGTGACTGTTTTGTACTCAAGGTCGTCTGGGATAGGAGGTGGTGTATTGATTAGTGTAAATGTATTCGGATACTCTTTTGCGATGTTCTTAAGAACGTCTTGCAAATTCTTGCGAATAACTTCAGCTGACTCCCATCGATCGTCACGGCAATCGCTGTTCGTTCCCGCGACAAGCATCTGATTTCATGAGCTCTGGGAGAAAGTGTATGCAGCTAACTCACAATTGCTCTTATGTTCCGTTTTGGAGTGAGGAGTTCAGAGAGGATGGTGCATATTCCTCCTAGGTTTTTACCACTGGACCAATTAGAGTTGTTTGTAATCTATGATAGAACCTACGCAAAGCCATAGAAAGGCACACGGTATTTCTGTCCAAGCACTAAGTTAAGTCACTACTCATTCCATACCTTAGTGACGGATCACTTACCTTCCCGAACTCTACTAGAAAAGGCTGACCGTCTAAGTTCTGGGAGCAAGATATGCGAATCGCCAATAATCAAAATTTCCTCTCGTTCAAAGAAAGGTACAGAATCCATTTGGTTGGTATTAGCAATTCCAGTGAAACTATTTTATTCCAAGGAGTATGGAGGGAGGACTGCTGCGGGTATCTATCAAACGGATCAGTGAAAAACTGGGAATTGAGGAGACCTCATCGGCTGAGATGATTGTGTCAAGCTTGTACAAGGTGCCGCCGAAGGTAACACACAATCGTATTTCGGAGGTTGGACCTGATCTAGACCGTTCAGCTGATAAATCAATGGAATTCAGAACGATGAAATTCTGGCAGGCTACAGGGGTTGATTCTTTGACAAATTGAGTTTGACGAGCACAACCGCAACTATTTTCTTCAAGTCAGATCTGCGGCCTTTCTATCATGCTTGCACACGTATAAGTTAAAATGCATTCATTGTTATCATGCTACAATAAAGTTATGATCAGTTCAAGTGGGTCGAAATTTGGGAGCTGCTCACGGCCAGAAAGGGGCCATGGACGAGTCGCGTATGACTTTGTCTTGCCAGTGGCAAAACAAGGTCCTGCTAAAGAACGCCCCCTTCAATCAAGAGCAATGAGAATCTGGGACTACACGCTGGTGATTTACAGAAGTGGCTTTGCCGGGTGCTGCTTCCTGAGCTATGAGTCTGGAGCAAGAGATACTGCTTCTTTGAATCCATAATAAAAATTGTTTCCAACCCAGCTGAAAATCGAGATCCTGGGTTCCTTAGATTCCTGAGATTTCTCAGTCTTCCAGTAAACTTGCTTTCTACATCATCTCCGCAGCAAAGTGAACTAGCAGTCCCTTTAATTCTGCATCCAAGTGGCCCCAATCTTCTCTATATCACTGCTTTCTTCATAGATTGTGCTTAACTTGATGAAAGATGCAGTCACTCGACCATCTGTAGCAAAATTTGCCGACTTCTTCGATTCCCGAGGTGAGAAATCATAGACAGTTGAAAGGTCCTTTGAAGTGGAAGGCGGTAGCGATCTATTTTGGCTAGGCTGTTGACGCACGCGGCCTTTGATACCTGGACTAGAGAGTGAGCACATAACTCGCGCAGGACATGTGAAGAGCTTACCTGTGTACCTATTCGACGGCCGTATCAAATTACGCGAAGCATCACACTGTTTGATCTTTTGGTTTGAAATATGACCGGGAAGACACTTATCGGGGGTGACAGACAAGCTGCGATTGTTCTCGCCATCTCGGTCTTGAATTGAAAGAGTAAGATGTGGTTGAGCATCTTGTTCTCTAGTGATGAAGGCCTGAAAATAGGCAACAAGGCTAGAGATCCAATCTAGGAAAGACATTGCGCTGCTGTGTGAGAAAGCAGGCAGATTTTGCTGCTTAGCATGAGCTGAATTGTAATCTCATCGATTGTGTGGGAGAGTGAGTATGGAGAATTTGAGCGCACTAGCTCAATGTGGCAATCGCTACCAAACTACATCTCACCAGCGCCACTTCCTCAAGCAGACTTAGGCGTACACGTATAGGTGCAATGAAGGAGGCTCGCTACATATTCGTAATCGAATCAGCATGTTTGTTGTTCAGAACCCTATCACCTCCTGTTACAGATACTCGTGGCGCAACCCGATCCCTTCTCGCCCATGGCCAAAAACAAGTCAAACAGGGCAGTGCGGCTCATGAGCTTGGTCCTGACCTTTTAGGGAATGGGTCCAGCACTCTCTATCCGATCGGAACAGCGATAGATCGGCCTTCACAGGACATGAAGCAAAAGCCTTGTCAATGACACCAGGCCTTAGCTATCTTTAAGTGGGAAGTTGGGGTCTTCAAAAGCAGACGCTTTATTCTGTCGTTTGTTGAGTTGTTCATCCGTGACAGCTGACTATGCCACTAACCTTACTGACCAGTCCGATATATTCTCACGGATTAGAATAATGCCGAGGAATACGAAAGTTGGCTCTCGTTGCACAGTCACGCAAGCCTTCCTCGTCTTTCAAAGCCAGATCCACCGTCAAACAACCAATTTCACATGTCTAGCGTAGCGAAAGAAAATATAAGTGAGGATCCTTGTTATGGCTTAACGCATATCCCATGCGGCGTTCTATTACAAGATGTTCAGGAGAGGAAGAGGTGGCATCTTGTGCTGCAAGGTCTACAAGGGTCGACAATCGCGGCAAGCGTACTGCAATTAGTAAGAAAGATCGACGCGAAGGACTTGATGCACTTCATCGACTAGCCGTTCGCGTACTTCGTCATGCATCCGTATATTGACTCTGCCAATTCAATATACCAAGCGCCTGCATTAGATGCCGACCTGGCCTGCAAGCTATGGAGCACATCATCGACAAGGCGAAAGAATTCGTTGCGGAATATATGTCCCAATTCGATGCGTCACACGATTTCAACCACGTTAACCGTGTCCTTAATGTTGCCAAAACCATCGAAGCTCGCGAAACAATTACGCATCCAGATATACGGTATCCATCCGATCTTATCATTCTTGCCAGCCTCCTGCATGATGTTGGAGACAAGAAATACCTCAAGGCCGGACAAATTTGCACCAGAATGGTGGAAGAGCTTCTTATAGGTTTTGGTGCAGACTCTACATGTGCCACGGATGTACAAACAATTGTCAATCATGTTTCATATTCAAATGAAGTCAAAGATCCTATCAGTGTTCGGATATGCTTGGGTCAGTACCCTGAGCTTGGCATCGTCCAGGATGCGGATCGCTTAGATGCGATAGGTGCAGTAGGGATTGGAAGGTGTTTTGCATACACTGCCGCTGTGGGCAAGAACAGCCTAGATGTCGCGATTGCTCATTTCCAGGAGAAGCTTGAGAGACTGCAGAGCATGATGAAGACAAATTCTGGCAAGGAGATCGCTTCCATCAGGACCGAGAGGTTGAAAGAATTCAGGACATAGTGGACAGAAGAAACAGAAAGTGTGCTTCATATCTGATAGTTAAGCGTAGTCTTTATTTTGAAGTGAATTAGCTTTGTGAACGTGGCATCTTACCAACTGCGCCACCATCTGCTTCGTCTAAAGATGTCAATAATACCATACTCTTTGAAAATGAATTGCAGGATATCTGCGTTGGATCGATATGGCCTGAGTTGTCTGATCCTATCACAGGAGTCCACTCTCTTTATATGCTATACCGCAGGAGAATTTTGGAAGTCGTCTTTTTATATCTTGTTGCTCAAGCACAAAGGCTAGGATGCGCTGCGTTCCGGCTGCGAACGAGCGAGCAGTACGCCTGGAGACGAATACCTCGGGATTTGCAGCATTCTTCGATTTCGCGTTTTTGACACCATAGATAGAGCTTTGATAAGTACTAACGCCTTAATAGATTTATCAAGGCACAGACATTATAACACTTCCAACTGATTCGCTTCAGGAGAATAGATTGTCACATAATTTTCCATCTCTACAATATCCGCGATACCATAGATGCTGACACAGATATATCTTACCAAGCCTTCTATGACAACTTGCTCCATTGCTTGCCAAGTTACACGTCTAGCGAATACGTTGTCGCCAGGTGCTTATATGAGAAGCAAATCTAAATAGAATAGTTGCAGCCTGCAGATGGAAGCTTTGGCTAAGTCGTAAACTTCTTGGAAGCTCTCAGGGTTCCCGTTGATAATTTAGAAGTAATATTTCTTCGCAAAGAATACGAGAAAACCGGATCGCTTCATCCACGGCTTCCTCATTCTCAGCATTCTTATGCGTGACCTTTCTATTGCATGTGTATATGTTAAAACGGATGAGAACTACTGGTTTTGGTCATCCGGGTCGATCGAGTATGCAAGGTCGATCTGCTATGCCAGCATCCAATCAACTAGAAACGTGGCAGAAAAATGTCAGAGTCCACACAGTCCATTCTATCAAAAGATGCATTTGTTACTGTGCTGGCTTGCTAGGGTTGCAGCGACCGTATATGCAAGACAAAGCAAATCGACAGTGTGGGCGCGACTTAGACATTTTGCGGTATGATGGATAGATATTGATGAAAAACAGTAGTTCTAGAGACAGGAATGGCAGTGGTCCTGGCGATCCACCAGAGTCCTTGTGAAAAGCATAAAGCAAGGAACCTTGTAGACGGACATGCGCACGTTGCGCGCATGAAACCAGTGTCTTCTTCCCAAGTCATCTTCTGGAGGGACTCGTTGCCACGGATCGACCTCTCGGACCAGAGACCTCTCGGCGCTGATCGCGGAGATACCTTGAGCACATCCGAGCGCAGGCATGCCAAGGAGGGTCCCTTCAGTCGTAGTGGAAAACTGTCACATGTAGGTTCGAGGGAGCAAATGCCTGATGAACTTGTGAAAGCGCGGGTTTCTGCCGTTCCAGTGATGGAGCGTGATGCTGCGATCTGTTGTACTGCTGCCCATGCAGTCATCGAAATGTAACGCATAAACTCTCCGCCAATCCAGAAACCAGAACTATATTCTACGACCATGCCCATGTACATTCTTGAGTGCCTCTGTGAATTCGGGCCTTTGGCTACTGTCAAATTGTTGTATTTTTACTTGAAACTTATGATTTGCATGGCTACATGAGCTGAATCTGGCCAAGGATGCATATCACGCCGGCAAAAAAAATCAATCCGCTCCCCTTACCGTCCCGAACCTACTGGTGCAGCGCGAGCCTTGGTAACCGAAGACTAAACGGCAAAGATCTAGTGGCCGGCAAGGGCGTATGCCCTCCGACGATCTCTCTCTTCGGCGATGGAAAGCTGGACAGCGGATTAACATCCAGACGTCAATGCTAAAAAAAGGAAGCTGCATGGGCAAACATACTTTAACACCCTTGCCCTTGGGCAGACTGATCCACGGCTTCTCTCTTCCAATGACAAAGACATTGTTCTCACGGGTAGCAAACTCGTTGTCAATGGCATCCTTGATGTGAACAATGTTGAAGCCTCCATCGTGACGCTCACGGTGAGTAATGACACCCACACGACCCATGTTGCGACCGCCAGTAGCCATGGCGATGACGCCGGTATCGAACTGGATGAAATCTTGGATTTTGCCGGTGGCGAGCTCAATCTTGACGGTGTCATTGACCTTGATAGCCGGGTCTGGGTAGCGGATCCTGCAATTTCCCCCGTCAGTTTCATGATGCTGTTCACTCTCCACTTACCAAGCGCTGGTAGATCTGTTTGCCCTTCCATCATTCCCGAGACTGTATCCCGCCAAATGTGGGAGCGGCCCCCCCCCCTTTTTTTGGGGGGGGTGATCAACCAAAGCTTGGTCCAACGTCTAACAGATGCAAAAACAGCACATGAGGACGAGGCACTCACGTTCGCGCATCGTGCGTAACCAAGAATGGGATCCCGCCCTTGCCAAGCTGTACCCGCTTCACTTTGCCCAATTTGTATTCGGCCTCTTCGCTCGTGATGCGGTGGACAGTGAAGCGGCCTTTGGTATCGTAGACAAGGCGGAAGTTCTCATTGGTCTTGTCGATGGTGATGACGTCCATGTAGCCAGATGGATAGGTGCTGTCAGTGCGGACTTTGTGGTCGACTTTGACGAGGCGTTGCATGAGGATGGCCTTGGTTTCGCGGGTATTGAGGGCATATTTGAGACTATAGAAAGCAGCAACGTCAGCGCGGCATTTCATCTAGAAAGCGCCGCCGGTAGATTTGAGCGACTGACCGATTGCGCAGGAAGACAATTAGAGGCATGCAGTCGCGCAATTTGTGCGGACCGGGAGATGCGCGAGGAGCATAGGCA
The DNA here is from genome assembly GCA_021031095.1 of Bathelium albidoporum. Taxonomy (NCBI): domain Eukaryota; kingdom Fungi; phylum Ascomycota; class Dothideomycetes; order Trypetheliales; family Trypetheliaceae; genus Bathelium; species Bathelium albidoporum. Next base: position 46,802 of record JAGFVP010000170.1, read on the forward strand.
CCTGAGAGCTTGTCCAAGAGCCAGTGGGAAGGCGCGCTAAGGCGCTTTTGATGTTTTTTTCTGTGGGAGGAAAGTGATGTTAGTCAAGCTGAAATGGCGCCATGAAGTGCAGCAACACTTACGGTCCTCTACCCATGACTGCGGTGGTGAATTGTAGATGCAACTGCGAATTGATGGAGTAGCAAATAATGCCCGACCTCGCTTGTGCGCGCTAGCAGTGTGCGGTGGCCAAATTGTTGGCGGACCCTCTTCGGCTAGCACGTGAATGGTAGACCAGAGGTAGAGGCACGCGGTTGCTATGGCGCTTAATGCAACTTCAAACTCTGGTAAGCGGAGTTTCATTTCAACATCCAATCATCATTCTATCTCTGTTTGTTATGGCTTGTGACTGTAACGGTCGCAATTTGGCGTTGACCCTTAGCATTGGTCAATGCCATCTAAATATAGCTTGAAAATAGCCGCCGACCTGCTAACCTTTCCAAAAACGCAACCACTTATTGACCAAAGCCGCTCTTCAGCTCTTGTTTCACCCCGAATAAATCATTTTCAAAGTCTTGTGGTGGTGGAAGCGTCACCTCCATGCAAGCGCTCCCCTAGCGCCCTATCCTCCGCAAGTAGCTCACAAAGTTTCACTTTGTTACACCAACTTTCCTCTTGCCCTCCTGTCCTTTCGCTTTCCACCATCACATTCGAGTGCGGGGCTATTCGTCTGAGAATACCGTCCTACAAGATTGAGCCTTGACCAAGCAAAGAGATTGGAATCCCCGAAATGTCCGGGCGCTTACGAAGGAGTGAGCGCTTACAAGCCCTCGAGGAGACGATAAAGAGGAAAAGGCCATCAGAAGAGGATACCTGCCTCAGACAGCAAGATACGAAGAAGAGGCGGCTGAGGAAACAAGCACCGAAGTTACAGGTACGTAAGAATGGTATGAAACTGCTGCCCTGGTAATTGATTGAAGCATTGTCTGACGAGAATGACTAGAAAGCGAAAAAGCACCAAGGGCGTCAACATCGGCAAGAGCAAGCACCACACAACCAAGTCGATAACAGTCAAAGCTCCCCAAGTGATTGGGTCTCTCAGTGGGTTGAGACTCAACTTCGCACCTCCAAACTCCAAATGACGCTGCGCAAGATGGCACCTGGCGATATGGCTCCCCCTCCTCTCCCTCCCAAAAAACGAGGTCGTCCACCCAAAGGGGGCACAAAAAAAAGGGGTCGCCCCGCAGGTGTTCAAAACCGGACTTCATCCAGTGGGCCAAGCAGCTCGAAAAGCGGCACAGCCTCTCAGTTGACGAAGAGCTCAAAGAATGAATCTGGAACCTCAACTCTCCATCCAGGGCGACGTGCGGAGGCAATGGCGAAACATTTCATATCTATAAACTCTGTCGTCCATATGGACGAAACTAGCCGCAACCTTTTCAACCAGTTCAGTGAAAGCATTGATAAATATCCTCCTCCCATCACTAAGAATTACTCTCATGACCAAATCACCGAACTACTTGATGACCTTCGCTATGAAAACGAAAGTTCACTTCAAGCAAAAGTCACACCTATGTTGGTACCAGCCGCTGAGGATCTGTATTTTCAGGGTCACATTGCGGAGAAAATCTACACCGAGGAGATTAATGCCTTATGGTCGTGTGCCACAATGGGATCCACTTTGCCCAAACCGGACAGGACTATTGGGCTTAAGGGCAATGCATTTTCAGAAGAGGAGCTCAACAAGCTAAAATCTTATGCTACGATCACAAACCCTGTGTACTTTACCACATCTAGCATCTTTCCATTCATTATGTGCGAAGCCAAAACAGGTCTGGCAGGTCTGGAACGTGCGAGGCAACAAAACATACACTCTGGCAGTATTGTTGTTCGTGCCATCATACAGCTCTACAAGGCCGCATTTGGGAAGACTGCAGCGCACCTGCTGGAAGGATTATTCGGCCAGCCCTTGGTCTTTACAGTTTCGCACAACAATTCAGTAGTCGAGATCTACGCCCACTTTGCCATCCGCAAGGATAGTTTGCCTATAGCAACGGCGAATGATTCCAACGCTCAACTTCCAAATGGCAATGCTGCCGGTCCAACCTTGGTGCCTCCCGACTCTTTTGGACCAGACTACAGCTACAGCGGCGACTCTGATGAGCTTCGCGCAGAACCTCCCGCATACATCAATCTCACACCAGAAAATATCACCTACCACCGCTATCTCGTCGAACATTACAGCCTAGAGAAAGGAGATGGCGCTGATAGATACAAGGCGCACGGTTATTTGCACAACATATACACCATTTTTGGGTGCATGCACCGCGATCGTATTAGAAAGGCGGCACAAGCATTGCCGACAAATGAGGGCTCGACCCCGGATGAGAATGCGAGTATTGGCGGTGAGGAGGGTCCACGTGAGGCCGGAATGCGCTTGGAACACGTTGAGAAAAGCCCTGAACGTAATAGAGAGGAGCTCGAAAAGAAGGTTAAGATGCTTGAAAAGGCGCAAGAAAAATATAGACAGTGGCAAGAAACAATGGGACAGGGGCAAGAAAAAATTGAACAGACCCTTCTACAGGAGCAAGAAAAATATAGACAGTGGCAAGAAATAATGGGACAGACCCTTCAACAGGAGCAAGAAAAATCTAGACAGTGGCAAGAAAAACTTGAACAGAGCCTTAAACAGGGGCAAGGAGAATTGCAAGAGCTTTTGAGAGAGGTAATGCGCAGCATTCGGGAGAGGCAATAGGAGGCGACAATAAGCATGGGAAATCAAATGTATTTGATGGTGAATGAGTAACAGTGCGGCTGAAAAGAGCAACATTTTTTCCAAAAAAAAAAAAAAGGGGGTAACCATGTACAACGAGTGTATCCCCCACCAAACTGGTTTGCCATCAAAAATACGAGTTTATTTTTTACCGGATGATATTTGATGTATTTGTATAGAGTTGAGTTCATTAATGAAAAGACGATCTGCGCTCAAATTTTAGTCAAGGTTTTTTACACCTACTTTGCATACACCACATTAGACAACACACCGACCAGCCAAGTTACTGACACTCCTGTCACCCTAATTCGGATGCTAGAGCCGTAACAGAAGGTGCTAGGGAAGATACGCAGGAACGGACAAAATACTCAACCACGCAGTAATGAAGCAGACACCCACGCTTCTGTATATCTTGACCCAATCACTCTTTAGCAGTACATGCTCTCTCTTTCCCTCCTAATGTTCAATAAGAGAAGCAAGCTTCGGTGCTCAGAAAACGAGCCTAAGGCAATTTTCCATTCTCTCCTAACGCCAAGAGATGCCCCGAGGTAGTCACAGACCTGGTGCGACCTAGAATAATCTCCGTACAAAGGACAGATTCTGGCAATTCCTATGGTTAGCCCGATTGTGATACTCTCTTCTTGAGCTTAAGTTGTCTTTTAGAAGAACCAAGAGCTTACAGATGCCTTTCTTGGAAAATACGAAATTTTATCTCTCCACTACAAGCCAGGACTTCGCCGCAATTCTGACCTTGCTTTTCATCGAACCATGAGAAACCAGCCTACTATCCTGCCAATCAGGATGATGGTATAAAACCATCTATTGGAATACTTTCTGTCAGGTCATCACTAGTTGATGACAACTTCGTATAATAAGCCTCGCCTCCCGCTGCTGTTCTCGCTCTTTACATAGCACAGTATTGCTCTTTGCAAATCGGTCTATTTGATTGACTGCGCATAATGGAATACAGATATCGGTCTTTAACTTGATAACAGCGCTGAATAAGGATTATGGAAAGCCAACTTAAACTCAGACGCCAATGCGACCTATCGTCTTCCGATGTCGTCTCTTTTCTTCAAAGGTATCCAATGCCTCCATATGCCTCCACAAGCTACTTTCGTTCGGTTTGGTTCGATGTTTTGTTGGTCGATTTTAGCTTGTGTGATCACGATTATGTAGTCTTTGATAGCAGCACTTTACCAGTAAAGACGGCATTTTAAAGGTATTTCTATGTAGCCTAGGCCTGCATAATAGAGTTCAGACGGTAATGTGCAGAATCAAACACGAGAACGTCCAAATATGACCTCTCCAGGCATAATAATGAGCAGCAATATAGCAGAACTGAAAATACCGAATTCGAACAGGACCAAAGCAGGTGGTGGAGGCATATAGAGCTGTCTTATTCGGACATTTTTTAGCGCCTTGTAGAGCCAAAGCCTGTGGACTACGTCGTCCGAAGAGAACCCAAAGCCCATGCAGTGGACTACGGCGGGCGAAGAGAACCAGAAGCCCTCGGACTACGTCGTCCGAAGAGAACGACGGCTTTGGGTTGCCTTGACTTTACGGCGGGCTTTGGGTTCTCTTCGGACGACGTAGTCCACAGGCTTTGGGTTCTCTTCGCACGCCGCAGTCCATAGGCTTGGTACTCCGTGGCACCACTACATCTTGTCCATAATCATGACTGTGATTGGACTCCATATCGTAGACTGAAGGCCAGAGATACGGATGACGGAATCTCCCCTTCCACCGCTCCTCCCGCCCGGCACGTGGACTCGCCCGAACATGATTCACGAAGACGTGAACCATGTTTCTTCTCCCCTTTCGGCTCCGCCCGGCAGATGGCGCTTGCGAGTTTCTCCATAATCAGACTTCAGACCGCGCGCCTGCCATCACATCTTCGGAGTGCATGGCAGGTGGTGAGCCTATAGCTGTGCAGCACGCATCAGACATGCTGTTCATAATTGACCATCATGCGGCCCGCATATGCACGCCGAAAGGGGATAGTGAGCGGCTGCAAAGCGAACTCGCTGGTAAGTAGGCTGGAAAGGCAGCCTGGAAGCTTTTCCCTTTCTTTTCACCTCCGAAGACAAGTCGACTCCTGACATTGGCTTCGGTTGCACTGAGAGGCAACATCGCGGGTACACTTCTGTCGGATTCAAGCAGCTATACCGCTCCTCCATGGCGATACCCATCTTCCTTTACCACCCTCCCGCCATCGACCCCCCCCAGCGCCAGTTCCTCAGGACGCTCCGTGAGCTCCTGCGCATGCGCGGTTTCCTGCCGCGTGGCGTCGACAACTACGACATCCATCCGCAGTCCAGCGGCGGCAGCTTCAACACTGGGAGGCTGGAGGTCATCCATCGCCTGATCAACGAGAGTGACGGCGTCATGTGCATTGCCTTTCGCCAGACCTACATCGCCAGCGGCTTCAAGCTCACGCCGAATAGCGACTATTATGCCGAAATTCCCGTCGGGCGCGAATGGATTACGTCCCCATGGGTGCACGTTGCTAATGCAATGGCTTGGCAGGCAGGGCTACCGTTGTTGGTGATCAAAGATGAAGACGTCTACGAGCAAGGTCCGTTGGAGGCTGGAAATGGCATCCTGGCGCTGATTACGAGGCTTGATCCTGGGAGCGATGGGGGTTGGGTGGCGCAAGATTTGCTCGAGTCGCCTCACTGGAACACGATCGGGGGACAGTGGGAACAACAGTGCAGGGCGGTGGCCAAGAGAAAGGGGGAACCAAAGCGGCTCTACGAAAAGACATGATCTACCCGTCGTGTCTACCATATAGATTTGGCGTTCTGTTACGACTCAAATGACGAATTTCTTTTGCTTGAAAGTATAGGCCTTTAGCGCAGCTATTTTGGCATTCAGTGTCGAGTTGCCCGCCGCTTCCATGATGGCTGTTAAAAAAAAAGCCGTCAGCTCCTTTTTCTGCAGAGCAAGTCTCAAATATGGGCATCTCCTTGTTATGATGTAGCGCCAAACTTGATGACAAAAACCCTATTTTCATGCTCCCTTACTCGCCTTACACGAACCGTGGATCCCTTTCCTGTCTCCATATCCAACCGCGGCTGCGACCTATTCCCTCTCCTCCATCACCGTAATTACCCGCTTGGGCATGCTCGATAATCTGTCCATTGCGCCTCTAATATATTCCCTCCTTGTTGCTGCCGTCATCTGCTCCATCCCCAGCGCCGGCCGTAGTCAGAAGCACAAGGATACGCAAACGACGTGCCCATCCTCTACTGGTAGGCGATCACATGCGGTGCTCGTCTTCAACCCATCGTTGACCACCAACGCTGTTGTGTCTGCATCCAGCCCACCCAGCATCTTGCTCGCCCCCGTCTCCGGCTTGACCTCATGCTCAGGGACGACAACACGTTGTCGAGGATGTCCATCCTGTTCAATCCCCAAACAATTCGAGCCGGAGACGGCCTATAGTATAACGACCGAGGCTCGATCGACGTGGCCGGCCGTGCGGCGAGGGGGTTGGCAAGGCCGACAACAGCGCAGTTGGAGTTGTAGCCTTAGGAAACCGCGCTTCACAGATCAGATTTTTGCGTTGGTAGGAAAATCAGAGAGGGGTAACGCAGGGTTGACGGTGGGAGCGACGAGGGACACAAGCCGGCCACGGCGGTGGTTTCTGGCGTTGGGGAAGAAGAGGATGGTGTCGGCAGTGATAATGGCGGTTTCTGGAGATAGATAGCAGTTTGGCATGCTGCCTGAGCTCTTTACCTGGTATACAATCCAGATGTATGTGTCTACCAAGCCACGACTCACCAACTCCCCTCGCGAAATGGCTATCGAGCCCGTTGGATATGATACCGCAATCCGCGGACTCATCGGGCACGCATGGCCGTCCCACCGGCTCACCGAGGCGTGTGCTCGGCGGTAAGCACTGCTTCTATCCGTAATTCGCTGCGTCTTGATACCTCTCTCCCGCAGACCGCTATGACGCGCCAACAGTACGAAGGGTAAAGTGCGAGTATGACGCGTGAAGGAGGACTGCACATTGGCCCATAGAGTCCATCGCTCTGAGAATGCGTATTCAGACGATTGCTCAGCGTTCGATCCGTGTCGGTGAGAGTCAGCAGATGTCAGAAGAATTGTCGCGATCGAAAGGACGAGCGAGACATCGAAGCGACGGACGAGAATCTAGAATTTGGCTGATCGCATACTCAAAATCAGTCTATCAGTCTATCGTGTGACGTAAATGGCCTGATTGTCAGCTGCAATCTGGTGAGGGGCTGCGCAACTTGGTTCTAGGCTTTTGCGACAGTCCACGCGGATGATTAGCGCGGGACCGAAAGTGTTCATTCTGACACCCTTGGGCAGGAGGAATAAGTGAATGAATGAAAAGGGGCCGAAAGGACCGATGGCTTCTCCGACAGCGAACGTCGAGCTGGGAGGAGGAAGAGCGTTGTGCATGCACGATGGAGCGAGAAAGGCGAGCCGCAAGCCAGGAGCTTGGGCGCTGATCTACGGCGCAGGGGGTTGCTTGCCGTATCGTTTTCTTCTTCTTTTTGCTTTTGGGACGACTCCGAGGGGCTGGATGTTGGGAGGTGGCGTGGTGGGGTCGGCTATCTTGCGTATCTCGTTCCTGGATTGTGCACAAGAGGCTGTTCAAGATAGGCTCGTCAAGCCACAGCAGCCATGCGTGATTTACGGCAACCGGGCCGAAAAAAGCATCTGCATCTCAAAGTGAGCAGGCCTGACCGTTCGGCGACAACGCCCGCCTCAAGTGTGCTACGGGCGGCAGCGTGGCAGCTAGCATGGACAGTGTAATCACGACATCGCGTCTTTCAACACCGAGAAGTAACGTAATCAAGCCGTCTATTTGACTTTTCGCCCTCGACTTCTGCGCAGGAATCCATCGCTCAGACTTCCCCCCTTCCAGCAAAAGCCCCGCAGCTCAGAAATCCACAATCTTCCCGGGGTTCATCAGCCAATGGGGATCTAGTGCGCTCTTGATCTGCTTCATTACACCGATGGTCGGAAGGCCAAGTTCATGCATCAGACTTTGCTTTTTCCCCAAGCCAACTCCATGTTCCCCTGTACACGTACCGTCCATTTCCAAGGCACGATGCACCATATCGTGGATCACCTTTTCCACACGTGCTCGCTCCTCCGGGTTCTTCGCATCGTACATGATTGACTCGTGAAAGTTGCCGTCACCAACGTGGCCCAGCACGGAGGCAAAGAGCCCCAGTTCATCCAGTTCCTTCTTCGACACCTCGATGATGTCTGGCAGACGTGAGATGGGGACTGCAACGTCCGTCGACCAGACATCTTGACCTTCTTTGCGCAGTGCGAGCATGCTCCACAAGGCCTCCTTGCGCGCTGACCAGAGCTCCTGCTGCTCTTGCTCGCTCTTTGCGAATTCGAAGTGGCCCGCATTATGCATCGACGCAAGTTTGCGGACGTAGCCGATGTTTTCCTGGACGCCTGCTTTGGTTCCAGAAAACTTGAAGAACATGGTGGGAACCTCTTTCCATTTCTTCGTCGTGCTGCCGGCTCGATTGACAACGCCCATTTGCACGTCATCCATGATCTCCATGGCGGCAATGGGAATGCCCGCTCGCAGCACTTTGGAGGCAGCTGCGGCGGCATCGCGAATGGTGGGGAATGTCACAACAGCGACACTGGTTTCCTGTGGGATGACGGCGAGCTTGAGCGTGACCTCAGTCACGAGGCCGAGCGTGCCTTCGGAGCCGACAAAGAGATTGGTAAGGTTGTATCCAGCAGAGCTCTTCTTTGGCCGTCGCCGCGTTTTGATGATGGTGCCGTCGGCAAGAACAACGGTAAGGTTGACGACCCAGTCTTTCATCGTGCCATATCGCACCGCATTAGTCCCCGAACAAGACGTGCCTACCATCCCACCAATCTTGGCGGAGGGTCCCGGATCTACTGGGAAGAAGAGGCCCGAATCCTTGATTTTGCTGTTGAGTTCCATCCAAGGAACAGATGGTTGAACGACGACATCCATGCTGGCGCAGCGACGTTAGTGGGAATCAGTTGCGAGACGGAGGGGAAGAGAAGCAGCTGCGACGGATGGGAATGAATGGCCACTCACTCATCAGGGTGAAATGCCACGATCTGATCCATAAAAGAAAAGTCTATGCTGATGCCTCCATGAGGCGCAAGCGAATTTGCTTCGAGACTGGTACCTCCTGAGTAGGGAACTTGAAAAGGTCAATCACTCATTCAGCAAGGGTGGGCATAGAGAGAGAGAACGAACTCATCGGAACTCTATATTTAGAACACGTCTTGGCGATTTGAGATACTTCTTCAGTGGATCTTGGATAGGCAATGGCAAAGGGAAGTCGATCGGTATTGATGGAAGACCACTCTGAGTACCCGTGGTTGTGGAGGTCCTCATCGTCAGTGCTGATCGCGTCTCCATCGCGAAGAGCATTCCTCAGCTCTTTGATAGCCTTTGCACATTGTTAACTTCGCCGTGACGGGAACGCGACTGAGGAAGTCGACCTTTTCCATCTGTGCCTTGCCAGCATATTGCGGCCTGGGCTCTTTAGACCACGCCTTTCGTAACTGCGCGGCATCGCCGACGCCGAGATAGTAGGTGAGGGAGGCTGTAAAAGCCGTGAAGAAGAGGACGCGATTTGTCGTCCAGAAAGGCCGGGGCGCTCGGGCGGTCGTCTGTGGTAACACACGAAAGTGCCGAATAGAAAGGCTTGGGAGGCGCCTCTTTGGGTAAGCCGGAGTGCCACGTGCGATCGTTCCGGGGCCGACAGAAGGCCTCCGCCCTGACAGCACCCAACACACCGCCGACATGATGCCTGTAGCAGTCCAGTCTCCCAGGTTCTAAGTGATGCCGTGGTAGTGCTTGAGGAACCAGTTGGCGACGCGAGGGACAAAGACTGTCTGGCCGACTCCGTGACTAAGAGTGCCGTAGACGGTCATAGTCAGAAGACTAAGCATTAGTGAAGTCGCGGACGACCATTCGGTTTTATACGTGAGATAAGTATCTGGCGCAGGATTCACCGGCTAGACGTCAGCAAGTGATCGAGTCAAGAGTCGACGGCCAGCTTCTGCTCTAGCCCGATCGGCGCCCATTGCCGAGCTGGTCCAGCTATTAGAAGACAGCTGCACCTGCTGCATTGGAGGCTAGATTGAGCCTCTCTGTCAGTGGCCACATGCACACCAGCCGGCGGTGGCTTCTGGCTTTCGGGATAGCTACCCATGTCCATGCATCTGGGAAAAATTGCCCCCTTTACGGCCGTGGGGGTGAGGGTCGAATTGCGTGCAGAGGGGCGGGTGGGAAAATTCGTTGCATTCTGGCACCGATTCCGTCAGTCACAAGGCACGAGGTGGGACGTCGAATTACCTAACGCATTCAAGGGACATGGCAGGGCTGACTCGATCTTCTACAAGGGTAAACGATGAGCGCCAAGAATGCGGGGAAGTGGTCGATAATTCTCATGCTGCTGTTGGTCCGGCATTGTCCTTCCCTGCGAGATTTGGGCAGCCTGCACGACTCTTCAGCCGCAAAAATAGTGAAAAAGGTTGAACAAGGCTTGATCAGCGTGGTCGCGTGTCCATTAGCACATGAGGGCCGATCCGGACCACCAGCCCACGAGCATGTACGCGGACATGACCGTCTTACCTCTCGTCAGCCCTATGCGCTGTCTTGAGGCTCTTCGGGTGGCTTTGCAGCCATGTACAAGCCCGAACGAAGCGGTATGCTCCGAGCGTTGGCGGTTGCTGAGGGAGTAGATAGAAGCAAAGGCTCCTCTGGTGGCGTGAAATATTCCATGACGTGCTCTTCGTGAAACCCAAGAGATGGAAGCTTTGGTGGCTTCATCTCGATCGCCGTCAACTCGAGCTTTTCAGCTGGTTCATGGCGTGAGAGTACCATGGATACCCATCTCTGTGAAGTAATGGTCGTGCCGTTTTTGGGCAGTAGTATTTGGTGGTGGTGGCTGTGACATTTACATGCTTAGCGTCATCTTAGCGTGCTCCGTACTTCGATGGTAGCCCTTAGGCCTAGCTTCTTATACACACACACAATGAATGAGATCGTTCATACCGGCATAAAGCTATACCTAGTCAGTCGCCATCACACCACCTGCGCCCTGATCAACGGTACGTATGCATGCCATGAGCAGAGTCTCGAAATATAATCAACACAAGGTGCCGGCCACCTTGGCCAAACAGACCGCGTCGACAAGAGAACTCATCGCCTCAGACGGCCCCACATGATGGCCCAAGACTGCCCAACACGATTGCCCGTCGCATCTCGGCCTCGAGTATTGGAGTACGCAGGTGCGCATTGGCTTCGTTGTATCTCGGAGGCACAGGCACGCTGTAGCAAATAGGAAGAGAATTTGGACCAGCCAGCTGTGGGTACAGTCTTGCCGCTCCCGGAGCTGGTGTGATTGTGCCGTCTCACCGAAAGATCTGTGGCAGTGGTGCTCCGAATGAGACGGTAGGCGAAGGAGTCTGCCTTCAGTACCTGCGCAAAAAGCCTCGTTGCCCGCGCAACAGCTTCTTGACGGGCAAAGGAGCGCCTAACTCGGGCCGGTCTGAACAAGGACGCGACCCACACTATGACATACGATGCCAAGGAAGATGGCAGATCGGGAGCAAGACCTGGCGGCAGACATATCGTGACTTCGCCCGCTTTTTTTTCGGTGTCACCAACGGTACCCCTGCCGCCGGGAAGCGATCAACCTTACAATGCGCGAATGGACCGCTTCCATTATTTCACGTATTGACCAGCTCTTAGAGCTGATTCTTGACGCTCTAGGGAAGCGTCTGGACAGGGCGGCATCTTCGCGAAGGAGCGGAGGTCATCCATGTCAAGTTCCACAGCTGGCCGCTGTGGTTGGAGGCACTCACTGGCACGAATACCTCAACATATGCAATCCATTGCTGGTCCCTCGGCTCCCCTGGTTATGTCAGTATACGCCACTGTGCTGCACGCTTTCCTGCCACTTTCCTCCGACAACAGTAGTACCTTCACCTGCAGCCGTACAGACATCCTTGCTACATGCGACCGGCGATATGGCTACTTCAACAAAAGCAGACTCTCTGACGCGCCTTCTAGCTCTTCGATGGATGGTGTACCAAAATCATCGACACGTCAGCTGCATAAGTCTTACCTGCGCTTAAGAAGAGTCCGCTCGATGTTCTTTGGCCTGAAAGAACGCCGAATGAGTCCAAACGGACTGTGCTATTCTTGGCGCCTGTAGACAACCTTAACGATTTTGTGTGCGGCTTACCGCATTACTTCGAAATGTCTGAAACTAGAGAGTATTCTCTTTCCAGCCTCGGACACGTCCAACCCAGTACGGTCTTCTCTGCATTCCAATTAAGATAGCAGAGTTACCAGCATCTCGCGTCATACCATACTGCAGCGATGGGCACGGTATTTTCGCTTCTGAGGTTTTCCCAAAATCCAAGTCGGAGAAACGTTCACAAGTGGATTTGCAGACACTGAAGAAATCCCATCAGGCGGAATTGTATATCGGTGTGTACGGTCTAATTCGGACGTCCGCCAATCGCCACTGACCTATAGCTAGGCAAGACAGTGTGAGGCAGGCCTGATTGAGGCACGGAAGCTTGCAGCAAGCGCTGAATTTGCCCAGTGGCTAAATAACATAGTCAGACAAGAAATATAAGTGTACTTGAAGACCTTCGCATCAAAGCACGTTTTAAAAGCGACGTTCTTGTGCAGATCTCAACGGGCGAGCGACAAAGCCGATAAAGAACGGAATGCATGTCGTTGCAATCAAAGGAGAAGACCAATAACTTAAGGCAGTGCATGACAGGTTGCATCGAACCAGCGGACTCTTAAATTTCAGGACGAATTGAACAGCGAGAACTACACACACGAGATTCCTCTGAACAGTGAAATATACACCAATTCGATGGATTGGCTAAATTAGCCAGACATGACGAATCACTCCTTACTAGACTAAACACTGGTTCAGATACCTATCACTGTTGGAGCCAGCCACCCGCCCAGCTTCCCATCCTCTGAACCAAGAGATGACACACTCCTCAACCATACCGAGTCCATTGGCAAGCTTCAAGAACCCGATAGAGGGAGAGTCCTGGACATAGGTGATGTGCCAGGAAAGACACGAAGATCCGGGAGCGAGAGAGGAAAGTCTTCTGACGGCGACTTTTCTGTGCATCGCAGCGGGGTTCAACCCGCTCACAAAGTATGCGATGAGGATCGATTGCATCGTAATACCGAATTATTCCTGTCAGCTGGACCTCCTTCAAAGGCGAGTACGTCCGAGATTCCCTGCTATGCGTTGATTCCCGAACGACCCTTTCGTGCAACTAAAGTCTTTGAAAGTAGGCCAAGTCCGATGGCCAACAATAGTCAGCTAAAAGATGATACCTAAGGTAGCTGTTGAGGCAATAGTGGACATGGCTTGGGAGGCAATGAGAGAAGATCAGGCTCTGCAGCTGCACCAGAATATGTTGTTTTGGAAGGTAGCTGCCAACCTGGACGTTTTTTGGGGCCTCCTCATCCTTCAGCATTTGCTCGGGAGTGTATCCGATTATGTATACTCTACTGTGCCCACGCTGCTCGGACTATTATTTTAGTAAGCTGCCCCCATCCATAGTCTTGCAGCAATGCCTTAATACAATGTCTGGCATCAGCGGCCAGATAGGAAGTAGTCTTGGTTAAAGTGGATCTCGGTCTGGGGGGTCAATCTAAATCCCTAATATCTTCAAGTGACACATTGAACCGTGTCTCCCTTTAGGCAAACAGTGACGAACACTCACACCACTGCAGCCACGTGCCGTCTACCGTTTGTTCCGTGGGCTACAAACAGTGATGCCCTTTCACATCTGATCCAAAATCTCTTGTACCCTTAATGCTTTTCAGGTCGACTTCTCAACTCTGCTTCGCTAAGCAGAACGTTCGAGAAACTCACTTAGGTGAATGGCCGACCTCAGACTTGACTGCTGATTCTTTCTTCTCATCCAGCAATGTGCTAAAAATATCATTCCAGCTTGGCGATCTTGGACAAACAGGCAGTATTGATATCCTTATTCAGGACCTTCTGCAGCTTGCCGTGTTCAGTCGGCTCGAAGCTTTTTGCGTCGCGCTTGTCGCAAACACCGACAGCCATTTCCGGATACGTACAGATGATAGCCGGGTCCACAAAGAGTACCCTAGATTGAGATACTCTATTTTTGACGAAGGTGCTGGCTGCCGCTGGCAACAGAGCGTTATCATGTCACGTAACACGCGCAGGACTGGGACGCTGCCGAGCATAACCGAAGTGACGGCCGAAAATGGCAATTCAAGTCAAGAGCCTCCGCTTTCTACAGGTACTGCAGCCTGGTGGGAATTGCCAGAGGCCAAAGTCAAGATCTTCAATCTGCCCAGGCCAAGCTCCACATCGTCCCTCTACATGGACTTCAAGAATCAAGGCAACATCGCACGCATTGATATTTCAGAAGGCCACGCGACAGCTGTCATTACTTTCGAACCTCCACCTGAAATTCCATTCTGGATCGACAACCCCCCGGGGTTTACTCGAGCCACTGGTCGTGTGGGCCACGCGTATCGTACCGAGCTCCTGCCACCAACACAGTTCCTTGAGAGGGCAGTGCATTCAGATGAGTCGGATACAGGATCTCATCCTCCGAAACTCAGTTTCGTTGCAGATTCGATCAAGTTTGGTGTCCTTACTGCACCCAACCAGATGTCCGTCATGCGCACTCTAGGCGAGAATGACATGGAAAGGAGTGCCCGTCCAGTCAACTTCACACTTGACATGGGGCGCAAAGAGATACAGATTCGATTCAGTATGAATTCGGCGATTCGTCGCGAGAAAGATAACAAGCGGAGTGTGGAAGCCTCCAACTTCATGATGCGTATTAGGTTGGCCGATACTTTGCGTATATACAAGGAGTCAGCAACAGCAAAAGAGTGCATGACCATCCCGCTTGAGAAGCCGGCAAAGTTTTTCCGTCAACGTAAAGACTGGGAAATGACTCACAAAGGGGGTCGCTCCTGGGCCGAAGGGCAGATGTGGATACGCCAGACCGAGATTCTTCGTGGCGATCAAAATCTTAAAAATCAGAAGTTGGCCCTGAGGCAACCAGATCAAATTGTAGATCTTGGTAAGCTCCGACAAAGCTCACACATTGCTACGGAGAAGTCGCTCATCATTTACAGGCCGGTGGACCGTGTATAGATTGGAGTGGAGCCGAAAGCGCGGTCCAATGCTCTACGAGCCGTCGTCAGCGGTCCTTCAAGCTCTATCGGATTGCAAGATTGAGGTGATCCAGCACTGCAAGGTCAATCTAGCGTCGCAAAATCTGCCTTTACTGGACAAATGGCTTGATGGGGAACAAGAGCAGCAAAACGAACGGCAGTCGAACCTTGCCCTTCTAGCGGGAATGGGCTATGGCGTATCGCCTCTTGATTTCAAAATCCGATATCAGTTGGAGGTTTGCTTATCGCAGGGGATTCTTCCTGAACCCAATATCACTGAGGCTTTCCTCCTACGCTTGGGACGAGGAGAAGCAGATTATACCGTTGGCATTCTGGAACGCTTGGCGAACACAAGGAAACGGATATTCGAGCCCATGAAGCTTTTTAGTCTTCCGCAAGCCGACCGCAGCTCTGTAAACAGGACAGTTCCGCCATATTGCAGTTACGTACGCTCCGCCACTGTTACGCCCACCACGATTCTTTTCAACACGCCTGTCATGGAGACGTCTAATCGAGTTACACGACATTTTGAGCGATATGAAGACCGCTTTCTTCGAATTCGATTCGCAGAGGAAAGGAATGAAGGTCGGATTAACCCACCAGACGACGATCGCAATGAGCCAATTTTCGCCCGCATCACCCGGATATTGACGAACGGCATTACATTTGGCAATCGACATTACGAATTCGTGGCTTTCGGAAACTCCCAATTTCGCGAGCATGGAGCATGGTTCTTTGCTGGCACTCAAGACCTCGATGCCAATGGGATTCGAGAATGGATGGGTGATTTCAAGGCCATTACAAATATTGGAAAATACACATCTCGTCTGGGTCAATGCTTCTCGACGACACGTGCTATGAAGTTCGCCAGTGCCACCGTCGAGCCATTGGAAGATGTAACACGCAATGGCTTCTGCTTCACTGATGGCGTTGGCAAGATTTCGCGACCTCTGTCTCAAAGAATCGCAGCAAAACTAAACCTGGATTCGGCATGGACGGACCCACCAAGCGCATTTCAAATCCGATTTGCAGGCTGCAAAGGCATGTTGGTGGTGGACCCGAGCCTTGACCATAACACGATCGTCATTCGTCGCAGCCAAGAGAAGTTCCCGGCCGAACACAGAGGTCTGGAGATTGTTCGCGTGTCCCAATACGCAGCGGCTACACTCAATCGGCAACTCATCGCCGTCCTTTCCACTCTTGGTGTCCCTCAAACCGTCTTCACTAACAAGATGGCCGAGACGTTGAGTCAGCTAGAGTCAGCGATGACGAACCAAGCGACAGCCATCGAAATGCTTCGAAAGAATGTCGACATCAACCAAATGTCCTTGGTGCTAGCTTCAATGATCTCCGACGGATTTATGAAGGCTAAAGACCCCTTTGTAATGTCTCTCTTGCTGCTATGGAAAGCATGGTCGATGAAATATCTAAAGGAGAAGGCTAAGATTTTCGTCGACAAGGGCGCTTTTGTGTTTGGCGTGACTGATGAGTCTGGAACGCTTAGAGGCCATTACGAGGATCATCAATGCAAGGCTAAATCTACTCGGAAGGAGATGCTGAAGTCCTTGCCAGAAATCTTTCTCCAAATCTCTGACGTTCCGGGCAAGGCGCCATATAAGATCATTACGGGGACCTGCATCTTGGCCCGCAATCCCTCACTGCATCCCGGGGACATTCGGGTCGTCCATGCTGTTGATGTAGAGGCCTTGCATCATCTGAAAAATGTTGTGGCTTTCCCCCAAAGCGGAGATCGAGATCTCGCAAATATGTGTGCAGGAGGTGACCTTGATGGGGACGACTACATCGTAATCTGGGACCAAGAACTCCTCCCTCCTGAGATGAATCATCCGCCCATGTCATACACCAGTCCTCAGCCGAAGAAGAGCGACTCGGGAGTCACCCTAAACGACATGATCAGATTCTTCATCGAATACATGAAGAACGATCGTTTGGGTGCGATTGCCATTGCGCATCTTGCGATATCCGATCGGTCGCGTCATGGCGTCAAGGATAGGAGATGCCTGGAACTGGCTGACTTACATTCACTCGCCGTCGATTATCCAAAAACTGGCGTAGCGGCAAAGATGTCTAGATATTTGCGTCCCTCTCAGTGGCCGCATTTTATGGAAAAAAATCATCTACCACTGAGTCAGCGCTATGTCTCAAGAAGCGTTTTAGGCCACTTGTACGATCAGGTCGGCTCATTCGATTATGAGCCCGAGCTCGAGCTAAAGTTTGACGAACGAGTCCTAAAGGCATGCACTACGAATGAAGACATGGTCACGATTGCGGCAAGGATCAAGGAAGACTATGATACGGCAGTACGTCAGATCATGTCCAAACATGGCATTGCCACTGAATTCGAGGTTTGGTCGACTTTTGTACTCAGGCACAATCATGAAAGCAAAGACTACACCTTTGCCGAAGAACTTGGCAAGCTTATGACAAACGTTAAGGATCATTTCCGTCAGATGATTTTCAGAGAAGTGGGCGGCGAAAAATCCGAACGACTGGCCCCCTTTGCGCACGCCATGTACGCCCTAACAGCACGCCAAGTTACAAGCGCCATTGAAAAGCGCAAGCAATCAAAACTTGCTCCACTCCCCATGATCAGCTTTCCCTGGATTTTGCAGGAGCAGCTTAGTAAGCTTGCCAGCGGCACGGAATTTAGCAAGGGGACCATTCTTCTGGGTGAGAACCAGCTGCGCACAGAGCTGAAGGAATTCAAGGAGCGGAGGATTGCTTTCACAGATCAAGGGGGCACCACTAAGCCCATCGACGTGGCACTGGCGGACCTGGAGGCTCGGTACACAGCTCTTCAAGCTGAGTGGTAAAGAGGTTCATCGAGTTGTCGAGTTGGGTGGTCCACGGCGTGGGATGGGCAATGGGAAAGGCTTACTAGATAATCCACCTTCAGAACTAAGAAATCCAAAATATATTGCAAGCATCAAATGCCTTCAGAACTCACGCGGAGCAGCTTCTTGGAAGATGTGTAGGACAATGAGTGCAATGTCTCTCAAATTGGCTTGATCCTGAGCTGTAAACTTTCTCATCCGGCCTGGCTTAGTCATTCGACGTAGGTGGAGGAAAACTACGCAAAACAACGAAAAACAGACAAAAAACGAGATTGACACAGCCAGCTCGTGAGGTTTGCGTCCGTAACTTTCCAAATATCATCTGTGAGGCCCGGCGTAATTTTCAAATGCATTTTTATCTACCCAGTCAAACCATAAGGCGAGATCTGAGATAAGATGAAAAGAATACGGCGGGCGAGGAAGACCAAAAGCCGTAGAAACAGTGCAATTTTCTGAGGTGCCAATGTCCGAGTCAGCTACATGACGTCAGGGACCCTTTTGGTAACATTACTCGATAGCAATGCAATCGATAAGGCACCTAGCTCTTTACTATCAGTATCTGTAAGTATTTTCTAGCTCAACTCCGCCATGCCACCGCTGACCACGCATAACCGCATACCGCAGGGCTTGGAGCCTTACCTCAACCTCCCAATCGGAAGCTCTCTTGTTCTTATTACGGGCGTGCTTGAGGCTTCTGCGAATTGGGTCGTAGTGCAGTATCTAAGCGCGTTGTTGGCGAGTGATCGGCGAGCAAATCCATCCCGGCTTGGAAAGAAGACGCAGACGGAGCTCAACTCAAGGGAAAACGTAGGTGAACGATCGGCTTTGGAAACTGTTAGAGATGAAGAGCTTTCAGCGGAAAGAGGTGAACGGGAAGGTCCTGAAAAGCAGAGCAATGATGAGTATGGAGTGGTGTTGGTGAGTTGGATGAGAGACTGGGAGTATTGGATGACAGAAGGGCGAAAGATGGGGGTATGTGTTGATTCTTCGAAAGGCCATTCGACTTCTCGGGCTCTCATTTGGTTAAGATCAAATAAAAATTTTCTACAAAAGCTGACAGAAGCTGGAGCGCGTAGACCTGCAGAGCCTTGCCCAGCAAAAGCGATTCGTATTTGTGGATTGTCTAACGCAACTCTTCGAAAACTCGACCTCCGAGCAATCACTGTCCGAAGGAAACCAAAGAATATCTCCGCCAGTCGGCACGGCCTCACGAGGCTCACTTCACCGCTCTTCAACCAGCCCTCCCAACCCAAGATTCGACCGTCCGACGAGCCCGTCCATCGCTAGTCCCAGCACCCAACGGCCGACAACCACCCCTCTCCACCCCCCAAACGCCTCCCTAC